>JANTPZ010129683.1:0-11041 GCA_025593235.1 Vachellia pachyceras
GGTAAAAAAACATTTTGAAATTTATAAAAAATATTTTAAAATATATAAATTCTTTTTTAATTTTATAAATTTTTCTCAAATCTTTTCTTACGGATTCTCCAACACAAAGTATGCCTGTGTAGTAATTTTCTCCGGGCTTTTCTCTGATCGCTACCCTTGTTAATAACCAATCACAGGCGTACGTAAAGGTGAAGTTCCAAAAGAAATCGTGAACATCTTTTATGGATAAGCACGTATGCATGATGTCATTGAAGGTAATAATGTTTGAGAAATTGTGCTCATCACCTCTGCTAGTTGGTTTTCACGGTTATTTAGAGTTTCTTTGGAAGTGCAGAGTTCTACGAACGAGAGAAAACTTAAATTAAATTTTAAGGAATATATCTTAGAAGGATAATATTTACAACTAAAAAAAAATAGATTTTAAAAATTTTTATGAATTTCAAGATAAAAAGTAGGTAGAAAAGAAAAAAGAAAAAGAAAGGAAAGAGAAAATTTATTAAGAAAAAAAATGTAATTTAATAAAAAAATAACTTTTTTAAAATTTAGTCTTTAAACTAAGGGCTTGTTTGACAATTAATTCTAGAATCTAGGTTTAGTTTGAAAACGTATGATTTACCTCAAAATCGAGGTTTTGTCCAAGCAAAATTTTTTTCCCAAAAACTATTTTGTTTACAAAATCTAGATTTTTTCTTTCCTACTTTTTCCTTTTTCTTCCTTCTTACTTTTTCTTTCTTTCTCTTTCATACTTTCCTCTTTCCTACCCACTTTTTTGCCTCGGAATCCGTAAAAGTTAATAACTTCCCAAACATAAATCGTTTTTCAAAACCTACATTTTACTTTTAAATCTGTAAAAATTATTTTTAACCTTACATCCAAACAAACTTTTTAAGTTTTTTCTTTGGATATTTAGATAAAATTTAAATTTTATTGTAAAATTTAGTTTCTTCCCGCGTGAGCTGAACTGCGTATTTGACGTTAATGTCATGACACGACGCATGTAACATTGCATTGGGGCCCGTGACGAGAGAGGATGAGGCATTGATTTTGATTGGTCTGCAAAGGATTCATTCCCCGCACAAAGGTTCTCTCATTAGGCTTTTTCAGTTCAAAGTTTTCGGCCTGGTCTTAACTTTGAAGAGTGAGGCCCAAAGGCTTTCTCATTAGCCATTGATTTAAAAGAAGTGTGGGTCGCCAATGAGGTTTGACACAATTGGTTAAGATTTTTTCACCCTGATTATAAGGATGTGTGTTCGAACCCTCTGACATACGAAGAGATCTCATTGGTAAACGATCTCGTAAGTCCCTTGTAAGCGCTCAAAGAGCCTTGGGGCCGTGCATTGGCCTTAGTGGGGGACTGATGCCAAACCCACATAAACCTTTTTGTATAAAAAAAAAAGAAGTGTGAGTCACCAATGGACGTTTGGTAGAGTTGGTAAGGGCTACTACCAGCATTCCTCAGGGTAAGGGTTTGAACCCTGGGGAGTGATAGCCGCGATAATTAACGCAATCTCAAAGAAGTTGTCCCATCGGTACTTCGCTACCACCGTAAGGTCTCCTCGCGGGGGGTTCAGATTAGTCTGGGGCGGGTAATGAACCCAGTATACCCCAGGATACTGGATGGTTTATACAAAAAAAAAGGAAGTGTGAGTGTGTATCAAAAACAAAAAAAAGAAGTGTGCATGAGCAACATTGATTGGCACAAATGGTAACGACATATATCCTTAACCAAGCTGTCAGGGGTTCAATTCTTGATCTTGAGTATGGAGCTAATCATGTTGGGAGGAGTTTACCCACCTTGTGTGCGGACAAAGATTAGTCACTGCTACCGGCAGTGGATACTATGAGGAAAAAAGAAGTGTGTGTGGAATAAGAAATTCGTTGATTCATGATTGGACCAAAACTAGTTATGATTGTGATGAGTAAAAGAGAGTCAATTTTCCTTCAACAAAGTAGATATTTTGAGTTTTATAAATAAAAGTTCGTTATATTTCAGGAGTTATTTTTAATTAAATCTCACAACATTTAAATTTAACTCTACGTGATAGATAATTATACATAAAAAGGGTATGGGGAAGGCTCTTTGTAGCAGCCACAAAAAGTTATGTGAAAATAGTTGAAAATACAAACTGCTTTTGCTCACAAAGGCCTGGAACCAGAGGGGCCAGGTTGAGGAAGAAAATGTTTCTAATTGAAGCGCCTGCAATTTTAGTGACCAAAACAGAAGTACATGCTATTTCATTCCTGATATGTTGTATGTCCCACAATGGAAAAAAGTTATGCTTTAGAGTACGGTCACTAATTTTTATCAGACTTTTTAGAGGAAGGGATATAAACGGATTTGAAGTTAATTCTTCATCCAAAATTATACTAAACTTGTTTCAACCGGGCATTTTGTTTTTGAAATACAACGGCAAGCTTTTGCATCAGATGTCTGTTGGTCAGAGGATATATTAATGTTCTGTACTATACTTCCACAATCCCACTCTCATTGGAGTTGAGCACTCAGCAGGTGGTTTATATAACAAAGTAAAATTCTGATCTAATGCATGAGCCAAACGGGACATCAGCAATTTAAGAGAGTAAGAGATTTTAAGCTTTGTATGTCCTCAATCAGCAGCAGCAGCAGGTGTTAATGTTGGTAAATCACGTTTACGCAAGTTAAGATAAAATTCACATCATATAATTACCTTATAAATCATAAATCACGTTGAAAAAGTAGTTTGCATTGTTAATCCAAAACCATACCACCGAGTCACCATCCCGCAATAATAGGTGGAGGGCCTCTAGGTATTATCCAATGACACCAACCTCATCCCTCCTTAAATATTTCTGAAGCGTGGGATTTTGAGTTGGAACTCTTCTTTAATACACAAGGAATGCATATATTCAAAAGAAATCTCAATCATTAAATTAATATATTTTGGAACCAACTGTGCACACTCAGAGTAACTTTCATGGATACAAATCTGAAGCTGGCTGAAAGCCAGGAACAAAGGGCCCCCTAATAAGCTGCTGCATAGTTTCCGTAAGAAGTGAAACAACAGCAGTGATTCTGAGAATTTGCCAATTAACAGAGAGAGGTGGTCAATAACGTGTCAGTGGATGAGAATTTTAATTATATATATATATGGTGAACAAAAGCCATTTCTTCGTTCTGATGCTGCTCTCTCTGCATCTTTCAGAAGATTTGCTCTTGAGTCAAGCCAAGAATCCTCTTATGCCATTACTAGTAGTACCCGTTCAAATCTGAGTGCTTTGGTAAATCCTCAGAGTCTGTGATGTTTACATATTTAATACTACCTCTGTTACCAACTTGGGGCACATCCATACTTACCATTCTGCTAAAAGCAACCATCTGGATCTTCTCAAAATCTTTTGACCTACCTCTCATTGGTTGTCACCAAATTTTGCCCTCTTAAGGTCTTGTTCCTTATAACTTGAAACGTTTTATTTTTTCAAAAAAATAAACGGTCTAAACCAATTATTAAATTTTGTTGGCAAACAAATGGTAAAACTATAAATTTTCAATAATAACAAGCATTTTCTCATTAGATATAGTTCAATACACTGATTATACGATATTATTTTGCTTTACAACAACTAAAGATTTAGATAAATTGTTAATGAGTTAAAGTACGTCCAGCACCATGAGGCATCTTTTAGGTGCATTTAGTATTTTAAAGTATTTTGTGATGCATCCGGTATTTTGAAATATTTTTCAAATGTGTCCAATACCTTAAAGTATTTTTATGTGTATCCAACACTTTGAAATATTCCTTTAAATGTGTCAAGCACCTTAAAATACTTTTTGATGTATTTAACACGTAAAAAAATACTTTAAAATGTTGAATGCACCTTAACCCATTATTAATTCAATGACATTTCCTCAATAATTTAAGAGAACTCCATATCATTTGATTTACTCTTTTTCTAACTAATAAATTTAATAATATTATCTACACATGTGCTAGCCACCTCAAATGTTTTCAAAATAGATGGCATTCCAACTCTTTTTATTTTTTTATGGATCTTAACTTTTCTGTACGATCTCATATTTATCTCATTATCCTCATTCCAACTGTTTCTACTTTATGCTGTTTAATTATTTGTTTTGATACTAAACGTTCAACCTCAATTCATTTCATACCCTAAAATTTATAATTTTTGTTTAAATCATCCCTATTAATTATACATTTAAAAGGGATTCCATATATGGGTAATTTTTTAGTGCAAATGATTATAAAATATTTTAAGAAAGACAATATTTTTTATAAATAACTAATTAAGTTAATTTCCTTAACATTTATAAATTAGTCATTAACTCCTGCCCTAAGATTAAAGAAAGAATATAGATATTGATTTTTGGGACCATGCCTAGTTTTTATGTCACAGTTACCAAAGAATCCTCCGCCCAACTAGGGCTCCGCTCGTCCTGAAGACAACCAAGCAGAGTTTCACGTTCAAACTTGCTCTTTCTTCAGTAGTAGCATTAAATTGTCAACGTGATTTAGCCATCTAGGGAATGTATGTATATTACAAAACCTCTTATAATAACACTTCTACTCCATAGTACTAAAAGTAGCTAATTTTTTTTAAAGAGATTAATAAAACTAAGTATATCATTTTAAAATAATGTATTTACTTTTTTATTTTCTTTAAAAAAAATTGACTGATTCTTATATCAAATAATGGAAATAGTGTACTATGAGAAAACAAAATCACCCCGCTCGGCCAAGCGTGTAATAAGCTGATCTCTTGAGTCTCAAAAGGAGACATTTAATACATTCAAATGAGGCATGAATGCATTTTGAGACCCTAAATGCATTTTGGAAAGAAAGAGAGTTTGGGAATGATTTAGAGAAAAATGCATTTTGGTGCTTTTGACTTTGGAATGCATTTTGAGAAGAAGGAGAAACAAGTCACTTCTGTCCAAAATGCATTTCAGGTCTTGATCTTCAAAATTCAAAGTCACGACTTGAGATACTCCAAGTTACGACCTAGGATTCCAAATCGCAACATAGATATGTTAGATCAGCACATTTTATCTATTTTTTATCATTTTATTTTTTTCCATAATTTTATAAAAATATAAAATAATACATATATATTATTTAATGTGATTCATTTTTCTTTTAACTTTCAACCAAAAGTCATTTTTACAACGTTTATTCAGACAATTTTTCATTTTTCAAAATGCATTTTAACTAAAAGTCATTTTTCAAAATACATTCTGATGACTTACCCGACGACCTATGGTTATCTTGTTTTTCTTTTCCTAGCAGCATATGAGTATTATACATTTTGAAAGAAAGAACAGAATGAGAGGAAAATATATAGAAGCTTCTTCATTCATTCTGCTTTTAATGTCGGCAAATTTCCCCCCTCTTGATCAGCGTGAAGAATCCCATAGCTGTGCATTCTTGACCTTAGAGACACTTTCCAGCACTTCCAAGGGAAGAATGTCACCAATAACAACCACCATGTTGGTCTCCAGATCTATCTTGTATGAGCTCACTCCTGTATTAATTGGAAGTGGAGATTATCAGAACAATTCGTATTATTCTTTATTGGTACGATGAGCACTGAGAACAATTACTCATACCAACTTCTGAGAATAAACAGACAACAATCATGTTGACTTATTTCACATTTTAAAACTACAATTTGTCAGAAAGAAAACTAAAGTAGTCCACCTCCTTTGGTGGACAGTTGGACAACCTCACTCGATTCATCTTACTGCTCAACAGTAATTAATTCAGTAAGGAATGCTAGACCAGATTCAGATACACCGTTTAATAAAATTAAGGAGAACATAGAGCTTAAGGCTACCATGCATATAAGACAGTTCATCTTCAGTTTTCTGGAGCCATTTTATTCGAGTTTGTTGATTGATTGATTGAAGCTGTTAAGGTTTATTCTTAATCATCAAAGTCTGAAAATATTGAAATCAAGAATCGCAATATGTAACTCACCTTCCAACTTTGATACATGTTTCTCAACTTTTCTTGCGCATCCATGGCAGTGCATGGACACCCTCAATATCACTATCTGCGTGAGAAGGATCTCATCATGTTAATCCACATAAGTCCATCTAAAATACCGAACTAGCTAAAAATATTTGATCTCTCTGTCTAGAAACAAAGAAGAAAGATCGGAGGTGGGACAAGAAGAACTTGATGACAGAAGGAAGAGAAAAGAAAAGAAAGGCCTAACCTTGGGTTTCAATTGAAAAGCCAAAGTCTGCTTCCCGGCAACCACATCTTTCAGTCTTGGTTTCTGATCAGAGCCACTTGCAATAAAGGGATTCCCCTCAAACTCTTCATCAAATTCCATGGATTTTACACAGAAGCAGGAGTTTGAGGCAGAAGAGAAACAGAACGTGTCCAACATTTTACCAAGCTTACCCATATCAATCACAATCTCTTATCAACACTCGGGGGCAATCTGAGGTGAAGGAAGCAGAGATCTCTGTTCTCAGGACAAAAGCCACTCGCTTAACTTGCTGCTTCTGCTTGAGTGATGAAAAACCCACAACAGGTTGCTTTCAATACCTTGTATTAATAGGGTATGGGGGGAGACAGACATAAGCTTTTAAGGTCAAATTTTATTGGGGAAGCCAAAAGTTCACAGAACCCAATGAATTTTGTGAAGAGAATAATAGAAAAATGGAAACCGGCCTTATTGGATTTGTCATGTGATCAACCACTACAAATTTGACCAAAATAAAACAATCCGGACAGACCCACTAGAGACAGTGCGAGAAGTGTATTAACGTGATTACTTTGGTCATGAAAGAATCATAAAAGTGTCACAGAAGAGAAACGTGACCCATATGATCAAAAGTGAGAGGTATAGGAGGGGGGTGGGGGATGGCACGAGCAAGGGACAGGAATTAGGAATGACAGCTTGATGAGTGAAGGTGATGAAGCCAGAAGGTTGGCCCAAGCTGGAGGAAAAGAATATGTGTGTGTGTATTAACACACAAATACATATTGATGATAAGTACACGTGGATAAACACTTAATTGTAACACTTCAGATTTATGAACAGCAGAGAATGGAAAAGAGGTCAAATATAAGGGAACAAAAAAGGCATGTTTGGTAATACAACTGTAATGCAAAATGAGAACAGAAGGGGCCAAAAGAAAACGGAGAGAAGAAAATAAAGAAGGAAAAAAAAAATGATGGCATTATTATAGTTAACTAAAGATGCTTATACACATATAACTCACCAGTGCATGGTGACTAATTTGTATCATGCCGGAATTATATAATCATATAATGCATAAACAGTGACAGAAGCATGGGATCTACGTGGTGAACTATATGATTATAAAATACACTTGATTGAGAGATTTTGCATGCATAACATTCTAAACTACGCATTAATCAGGAAGTATTGTATATGCGTAATGGAGAAAGGGAATCATATATCAATAGGATAAGCAATTGTGTGATATGTTGACGCATTTGTCTTGAGTTTGAATATGCAAATGGGGACATGCGGCTATGCATTATTGGGCAGCATGAGTTATGAAGCGTTTCGAAATAATTGCATCATTGAATAATTATGTAATATATATATATATATATATATATAAGTAATAAAGGTACCTTTTCTGTACACAGGTTGGTCCATGTGATGGTGGAACCTTTCACCAGAGGCTACAAGTGGAATTTTGAGAAAGCTGAGGGCTATGTCAGTGGGTGTGTCAGTCATATGAGTTTCGCTTCTACAACGATAAAAGCAGTTTAAGGTGCAGCGAAGCGAAGAGAGGGAGAGCAAGAGCGAGTTCATTTTGCTTTTTCTATATGAAGTTAATTAAACTAAGCACCGAAGGAAGAAGGAAGGAGAAGCAAACTTTTGTGGCTGTGGACCTTTTCTTTTTTTGCTGAACGTGAACAAACCCACTTTCCTGCAGTAACAACATTTTGCATTGAGGAAGTAACCCTGAAATGGGAAAAAAAATAATGAGATTTATCATTTCATGAGAATGACACTGAGGCAAAATTATGGTGCTTGACATGACAAGGAGTTGGTTTGGGTCACAGAGAGATGAGATCCATTATAATATAAAGAGTAAAGAGAGAATATGACATGACAAGGTATTATTTAAAAAATAATAATTAAGCCATTCTTACTTCTTTAGGTGGTTCTCCTAATTTGCTAACGCTGACAAAAGACAACAGAGAAAGAAGTAGCAGGTCGTAGCAGTTAATTGCTGCTGGGATTTTAATGATGGAAAAGTTTTCAACATGAGTGGTGCATGAAATGGAATTAAAAAGGATGGTATAGCAAATTGAGACGGGTTATTATAATGAAACATTGCAAGAAAATTATCAATATGTCTAAGAAAATCCTTCCCAAACAGCTCAATTCTTTTTTGGTGCTTCATGGTGGCTCTAAACTCATTTTACTGTTCATTTACCGTTCTGGCTGTAGGCTTAAGTGTGTGGTTAAATGAATTAATTTTTTAACATCGACTCAAAGTTGTAGCTCATCTAATGGGCTTAACAAATTTATTTTTGGATCAAGGTGAAAAAATGTCTATTGATAATAACGAAATGTGTTGACATAAAAAACTATCGCTCGCTCATGTACTATTTAAAACGGGTTAAAAATCTTTGGGTTACAACGCCTATTAAATTTTGAAATGTGAGCCCACTTTTCTGTCTGCATCTACATTAAAGCCTATTTTGACTCCTGGTACGTGGTAGGTGAGAAACATTTATGGCTTCCCTTCGACAAAAGAAACACATCTAACTTCAGTCAAATAAAAAAATCCCATCTGACCTAAGGGAAATCGAAGTAGCATCACAACTAGAAGGGCAAGCGAGGAGATCTTGGGGATGGTGTCATCATCTTCTTGGACATCAAGCAAAAGGAGGGTCACTCTGATAAGGTAGCCGAGTGGCAAGAACATTTATGAAGGTCATACACATTATTGCCACCACAAATTGGTGGCTACCTTGTGGACTTCATGGGTGGACGGGAACCTAGGGAAAAAGTTCTATGGGTGCCAGGAATACTATCGGGTAATAATGTTAGTTCTTTTATGATGATTGATGGTTAGGGTGTAGATGTTGAGCGATAATGATTGTTGTTTGACAAGATGGGCCATGCAGCTATTTTTCTTGGCATGATTGTAAGTTTGGGGAGAGGGTAAACATGGTGATTAAAGAGCTACTTGATCACGTTAACAAACTGTACGATGAGAATTGGCAGTTGCAAAGATGCAATGGTGGCCAGTAGGAGTGCGAAGAAGTCGATTCATTGCATAGTCAACTGAGGAAGTTGAAGCGTAGGTGTGAGATGCAAGGAATTGAAGCAAGGAAAGGGGAAATGAAGTTTAAAATTGCATTTAGTAGCTAACTAGTGACATGGGTTTAGTTGTTTTATGTGTATTTAGGAAGTTAATATGTGATGTTAGGTGAAATGAAGTTGCCTTGTTTTTACAACAATGAAATGTGCAAATTGTATAGGAAGCTTTTATGAAATGTACAGTTATGTATTGAATTTAGGTTGCCCTGTTTTTGAAATGAAGTTGACTTGCTATGATTGAATTGATTTGGTTGCTTACAACTTAACTATTGGAAAACTCAATAAAGCTGGAATTAGAAACATATACGTCAACAACAATAAAGATCCCACCGCATGTATGATCTTAATAATAGGGTTCAAATACAAATTTTGTGATGAGATTGAAAATGTTGTGATGTTGGTATATTATTACAAAATGCTCACACCAACAAAATGAGCAAGACTTAACACCAAAATTACAGCAAAAACGGTGGCATTGCCAGTGACACTATTACACCAAAATACAAAGTTTGTGATTACTATTAACACTATTACATCCAAAAAAGTTAGCATAACTGCATATATACTAGTGTTGTTGAAGGTAGCCTTGCTCTTTGAAACAATGCTTCGTCTCTATGCTAGCAGTTGCCGAGTTGTAACATATGGGTTGCCTTTCCATTTGAGACATGGTGGCTAAACATGTAGTTGAGAAGGTTGTGGGATGGACAAATATATCCTAACTTGAATCATCCTTTAACCAACTTCCTTTGTGGTAGAAGTTGAAGGTTGTGGGATGGACAAATGTATCCTAACTTGAATCATCCTTTAACCAACTTCCTTTGTGGTAGAAGTTGAAGGTTGTGGGATGGACAAATGTATCCTAACTTGAATCATCCTTTAACCAACTTCCTTTGTGGTAGAAGTTGAACTTTGAGCCCATAACATTCTAAATTTTTTTTCAACTTGGTATTGGACATTTCTTGTGTGGATCACCATAATGGAAGCATATTCTTTAACAAAACCTTCCTCAATAATCATCTCTGAGTTCATTCTAGGATGTACAAACATAATAGCTGGAGCCCAACTCCTCATTATCATCACCATGGTCACTTCCATCATCAGCTGCCACTTCAAACTCTGATTCCACACTCTCTTCCGTGTCAGAGCTCCCACTTTCACCCATGTAACTTTCATCTTCTCTATCAAATCCATCCTCAATATCACAACCATCCTCACCAAACCAAGCTACATTAATTGTGTTTCCACCCCAACCTCATTTGACAGTACTACTTTGCCCTTGTCCAACCACATTTGATCTATATCTACTGTGTTTCTAGGTGCATCTCTTTGTATGTCATCATTAACAATGTCATCAAGTCCTTGACCATCATCTTTATCTATGTATTCTAAATCATCTAACACTTCTATTTCATCAATAACCTCTTGTTCCGTTTGCACAACCCCTTTGTACCTTTCATTTTCCACAACCCTTTTGTCCCTTTCATTTTCCCTTGGTCCAACCATCGCTCTAATACTATCTACAATACTATTATCCTCCTCACATAAGCTTGTCTTAACATTTTCCCAATTGCTTCTTGTCAAAGAACAAATTTCCCTTACCTTCTTCACTAGTCGTGCCTAATTTTCCTCTAGGAGCTCCTCCATATTTCGATCTTCGTTCACAGCATTGTCCTTGCCATTTAACGTCATTGAATATGAAACAATCACAAAACAATACTAA
>JANTPZ010129684.1:0-14669 GCA_025593235.1 Vachellia pachyceras
TAACCCACGGGCGTCGTGGTGCAGTGGTCAGCGCGGCTGTCACCACCCCAGGGGTCGAGTGTTCGATCCCTGGGAGCAACGCTCGGGGGTAGAGGTAACCCACCCTTGGTGCAAAGCACCTTACAGGGGTGCGCCACGTGTATTCCTCGCTCCGGATTAGTCGGTTGCCTCGGGTTACCTGGTCCAGTTGAAAGAAGGCCAGGGACTCAGGAAAAGGCGCCGGATACCGGGGAGGTTCCGAGTGTGGGCCAAAGGCCCACTTGCTTGTTGTTCACCAAAAAAAAACAATGAATAAGTAATATATCTAATTTGTTTGAATTATACTTTTATTTATAAGTTAAAAAAATGAATAAGTAATATACCTAATTTGTTTAAAGTATACTTTTATTTATGAAAGGATGAGAGAATTAAATAATGGTAAAATTGAAAATAATGCATTAAATTTTTAGATAAATAGAACTTATTTTTTTTATAAAAATGATTGTTTGAGAATGTTTCTTACAAAAATGATACTACTTGTTCACATGCTAAATAAAAAAACGAAATTATCCTTTTCCCCCTTAATTTTTGTGAATTAGCTATTTAGGACTTGAAACGTACGAATACTCAAATGAACCATATTTGTTTTAAAATTCCCCTAATGCCCCTTCATTAAATGTAATTGGACTTTATAGTCTGTAGATTAAAGAATGAAAGGAATTTCATTTAATAACTTTATTTTTTATTTTTTCCAGGAATAACTTTATTAAGAATGTAAGGAATTTTATTTAATAACTTTATTTTTATATTTTAAAATAAAATATAAATAGTTTTTTTGAAATTACTATTATTTATTTTTTGCCTACATCTTGAATTTTAATACACATGGGATAGTGCACAAAGAAATTTAAATTATTATATTTAGGGTTGATGTTCATGTAATATTTTAAAGTATTTTTTCAAGTACCTTTGGTGTATTAAAGTATGTTTTGATAAAATTTTCTCTTAAAATATTTTTTTAAAACCAACTTTAATATTGGCTTTATTAACTCCCTAGAGAAAGTTCGTAATGTATTTAACACTTTAAAATATTTTTTAGTGAAGCTCAATATTTTAAAGTTGTTTTTTGTTGTAATTTTAACATTAAAGTATTTTCTGATTTAATTTTTATCACTCTTTTTTTCATATTTTCAGTTCTCATCTTTAACATTTTTAATAATCAGTTTTGCAATTTTTTTATTATTCATTTTAAATATTTTGTAGACATATTCTCCATGTTTTCAACCATAATCTTTGACCATTTTGTAGTGAGTAAAAGTTAAATAGAAACTTTCAATTTTTTTAATAGTCATCTTAAATATTGTTAGTATTTATCTTTCATGTTTTCTATATTAAACATAATTAAAAAGATTAAGGTTGAAAACATGAAAGATGAATATAGAAAATATTAAGATGACTACTGAAAAATAAAAAACTTATTATTGAAAATGTTAAGATGAGTCTTAAAATATGGAAAATTAGTACTAAAAATATTTTAAAAAAAGAGTGATAAAAAATTAACCAAAAATAGTTTAAGAGTAAAATTACACCAACAGATATTTTATAACTTTAAGTACTACACTTTTTTACCTGTGGTGTTGACTGAAAAATATTTTGAAGTGCTTGATTCACCTTTACTTAGTGGACTTTTTGTGAAGTTAATAGTGATATTAAAATTGATTCTAAATAAATACTTTAAAGGTGAAATTGCTTTTGAAAAATACTTTAAGAGCATAATAAAATCATAAATATTTTAGATATTAGATGAGTGCACCTGGAAAAAACACCTGAGCAATTCTTATATTTATACATTTATGTGCTTAAAAGGAAATTGATTTAAGACCTGATTAAGAAATTCATAGTGGTAAACAAGAACATGCTCACTAGTTAAACTTTCTATTATTAATTAATATGGAACCTTTTAATTTTTACAATTTCACACAAATAGAAAGAGAAATTATTGTGTACACTAGTTGTATTATATCTTTTATGCTATACATATCTTCTTCTGAAATTTTTCTCTCCAAAATTTATTTTCTCTTTCTCTCTCCCCAATGACTTTTTGAGGTAAAGTGGAACCCACGAAAGAGAATTTGAGTGTTTTAATTGATCAGTATACAAATGACATGGTGCATTTATTGGACATAAAAATGATGAGCTCTCCCAACTCATTAGACTTGAACTATTCAGATATGATTTGGATGGTTCAAATCTAATTTTTTTTATTTTTATGAAAAAAATTATTTTAATGAGTACAAAATCTAAAATAAAATTAGTCTCTTACCTATCATATTTTTAGATAATATTTTTTGATGAGAAAATTGCTAATTTTTTTAAAAAATCAAATCTAGAATGTCTGAAATCAAATATTGATGGTCTAGATCTAATATATCGTGGGAGCTAATCACTTTGATGAGCACTCTAACTAAGTCCCATAAAATTTTCTCTTAGGGTTTGTTTGACAGAGCATTTGGAAAAGCCAAATGCACGTTGCAAAATGAGATACTCTTCACATATTTACCTCGGCTTGCTTAAAAGTAGTTCTCTACCTCGTTTCCAAACATGCACTTAGTATTAATTTTCCAGTCAGGTATTAAATTGTTATTCTCCCTTTATATATAGGACCGGTAAAATCGGTTAGCCTGCAGGCTGAGGCAGGGTTTGGGCCGCCAAATGGGCTCAGCCCGTTTGACCCGCGGGTTGGCGGGCCAGCCCGTTTTTTTATTTTTTTAAAAAGTAAACCTTTTATATTTTTAATAGGAAGATGATGATGTTTCAATAGCTTCAAATATTATTTTAAACATTATTATTTCATCTTAAATACATACTTACTTTGGAGATTGTTAATTATGTATTATGTTTTTGTATTTTAAAACATTGTTGATTATATTTTTAGAAATGTATTGTATTTTTTTCCGAAAAATCAAATCGGCTTAGTAAATTTGTTATATTATTTTTTTAAAAAAAATTCAGTAAAATAAAAAATAAAATAAAAAAGGGAAAAAAGTGACGGGCCGGCTGGCCGACCCGCCATGTTGGGCCTGGCAGCCCGTTAGAGGTTGGGCTACACAACCCGTGGGTCGACCCGTTTCCCAGCAGATTTATATATGTATTTTATCATTCATTATTTTCATTTTTAAAATGTCAACAGAGTTTGTTCACCCATAAGGAAAAATTGTCAACAAGGTATGGAGGATCCGTTGCGAAAATCTTTCTAACCAAACTCCATAAAAATTGCAGACTTACTATATTTAGCAAAAATATATTAATTAACTCACCATATATACATTAAATAGAATATTACAATTAGAACCCCCCTTCCCATAAATAAAAATGTTGCAATATGCTGATTATTTTTTTGGTATTTGAATGGGAATGGGATCACAATTTTTCAAAAAAAAAAAAAGAATTAAAAAAAGGAATTAAGATACCTTGCTTGTTTGGAGGAATTGTCCAACAAATTCTGTGGGTTAGAGAAACAAAAAACAAAATTCAATTCAAAGAAAGGCAACCGAATAATAGTCTACACGCCTCCATATCCCCATTGGTCTATATGGATTATTAATATATTAGATTTTTTTCAAAGTAGTACTACTAGCTCTTACCTTTAATATAAAATTTAGTTGATTTTTATTAAAGAAGTTGAGAAAGCTAAATGCATTACTTAAATATGTTCACATTTATTTTTTTAAAAACTAATATGTCTAACTTATAAATTGATATATAAAATAATTACATATATAAATAAATACTTTTTATGTTGTGTATTTAACTTCTTTAATCTCATTCAATAAAAGTGAAATTAAAAACAAGAGGTGGTACAATATAAGTAATTAACATTACCATTAAGATTTCTACATTATGTTGGATCATTGGTAATAATAAAAATCATGTATAAACAAGTTGTTAGTTGAAATGATAACGGACCTAACTCTTATAAGAAGGGCAACGTAAGTTTGAATCTTGGAAACGTAAGTTTGAATTTTGGAAAGTACTTTTGTTGAGAGATTTTAACCTTAGTACTAAATTCTACAAATATTAGTAACTTTCTCTCCTAAATATTAATTAAATTCTTTAATTTTCATCTATTAACACTATTAGCCACGTAACTTATACTCATTGGCCACATACAACTAGGGATGTGAAAGCGGGCTGGAAAACCCCAACCCGAGCCCACCAACTAGCCAGTTTTAATTTTTTTAAAAATAAAAATATTTTTTTATTTTTTTCTAGTTTTTTATATGAGATAGTGTATTTACATTATTCTCTTTCCAATCTCGTCAATAAGTTTTCAATAATTTTTTAAAATAGAGTTTAATATTACTTTTTCCTTTGTAAAAAAAATTGGGATGGAAAAAGGTGAAAATATATAAAATATGTATTTTTTAAAAAATAAAATGGCAGGTTGGCAGACTCAACTTGCCTAACCCATGGGTTAAGCGGGCGGGCTGGCATTTCGCCAGCCCGAACCCGCCAGGGTTAGGTGGGTTGGCAGGTTGGGCCTGCAGGCCCAACCCGTTTTCTCATCCCTGTACAAGAACTAATGGTAATAACAGAATAAAGATAAATGATTTTTAATTAAAAGAGAAAGAAACACATGGGTACGATAAGTATGAAATTAAAATTGTGAAAATGCATTAATACTTGAAAAATGTTTTGTTTTTGAAAAAAAAAAATATAGAGGGGGTATTAATTGAGACTTATAATATAACTTGATTAAAAAATTGCTAAGTTAATTTCATTTTTGAGATGGATGGTCAAATTACGCCAAAACATTTTAAGAATTAAAAATTGCGTTGGCGTATTCATTGTTCATACCACAGAACAGAGGCAGCACCTGGTGAAGAATTATCTAAAACCTTTTTTTATTATTTTTATTATATAATTAAACCCCCAAGTCAATGATTTTTCATAATTCACCTTCTTATCGTTTTAAACACCTGACTTAACCATCAAGACACGCATGCTCTTACTTTATTATCTCCCATTCTAAATACAACAATTAATTAAAAAGATTTATTTTAATCATAAATATAATATTTTAATTCAATTTATCTTGCAAATTTAAAATCTTTTGGTGAGAGAAAATTTATAATTCCTCCTAAAGCTCACTGCTCATACCATTAATAAGTATATTTACCGCATAAATGGTTAAGAATAGGTATTTTAAGGAAATCAACATACATTTGTTACAAATAATTGATTTGGTTAATTTCTTTAATGTTCACAAATTAATTGTTTAGCTTATTTCTCAGTAAAAAATTTATTTAAGGACTCATACAACTTTTTCTTAGTCGTATGTAATCAATCTTTAATTATCAATGTGGCAGAATCCAAACTCAATTCTCCCACTTTATGTTCTAACCGGTTCATTGTTAAACCAAGTACTTTTGTACTATTTATTAATTAGTAGTATTACCCATATATATATATATATATATTGCCATTAGACTGAACAGGTCAAATTAACTTAAACTTCAATATGAACAACTTGTGAACCTATTGAATGATTAGCAAGATAATGATTCATGATTAAGGGAAGCAAAACGCATGAGCTGGGATTGGATCATGCCATTCCCAGTCAGTCAAGCAGAAATTTGCAGAAATGAATAGCCTTCCAGATGTTTGGAGGAGGATAAATAATTTAAAGAGGTTACCATGGTGCCTTTGCTTAGACTTCACACCATAGCCTACCTCCTATCATCAATATCAGTTGATATTTTTTTAAATATTAAAGAAGTTAATTGATTTACATATTTATCATTTTTCTCTAAATCAATTTCTTTGACTTATAAATTGATATATAATCTAATGATACATACAAGTTCTTCATAATATAGATTATAATTAAGTAATTTATTTATTTTTTTTATTTCACCGAAAAAGTCAATCGGCTCTTAAATTAAGGATCAAAAGTAATATTATCACTATCAGAAAAATGTCATTTAGCGACGGAAAAAGTCATCACTAAATTGTTATTTTCCATAAGAAAATTTCCATTTAGCGACGGAAAATATTAGCGACACTCGTTTTAGTGATGGAAAATAGCCAAATTCCATCGCTAAATGAAATTTTTCTGGTAGTGTATTTAACATTCATATTCTATTTTACTCCTTCCATTTTAAATTTTAATATTATTGCAAGGCATTTTTAATTAGCTTGTATCCAAGGAAGAAAAATATTTGTTATTTGATATTTCCTCCATCTTTATTTACTTATCATGGTCTGTGCTTTTTTTTTCCTCTCTTTGAACGCAAGTAGATAGGGACAAAGGCCATCATTAAGGAAAATTTAGCATGTAAGTTCATTTAAAACCATATATTTAACATTTTCTTCTATCAGTTTTTTAATCTCCTTTTTATTTTGCATTTTATGATAACTTACGTGTTATTTAGTCAGCATCTATGTAACTGCAAGGAATAAAAAAAATATAAGAGCATTATAAAAAAATTAAGTAAAATTATAGGCTAGTTACTAATTTACAGCTAAAGCTAGTACCGTTTTTTATTCCTCTGCTTAGCAGTCATTGGATCTTAACATGAAAAACTTGTTAAATCAATCTAAAACTAAATATCATTTGGCAGCTAAAAACTATATAACTAAAATTGGCTGCGTAGAAGACCTCATATACATACATGTATACAGAAAAAAAAGCAATCACAATTCACAGCCTATGGAAGGCAAAGTACCTTAAAGATGTACATGAGATGGATCACTTGCGTTGAAGCTCCATGGCCTCCAACGTTGGGCTGTGGATATCATCATGGTACAGAGGGATATGAGTGAAGGCATCAGTACGATTTCGCCGTGCTGCTTCTGAATTCAAAACCCCAGCCTCCACATCCTGCTCACCACCTGCTGCATTATTCTGGTTATTCCTGTTCGCTTTGGATCGAGATTCTTCCTCCACCGCTTGGAAATATGCATATGTTTCCCACCCTGGAAATATCAGCAGATTCAAAATAAGCATGAAGGAACCACAGCATTTCTTAAAAAAGCTAAGATGCATCAAGTACTCTAAAGTATTTTTAGCAACCGGTGTATTCTAAACTAATGTTTGGTACATTCGAATAATATAAGATACTTTTCAGTAGCACTCAACATTATAAAGTGACTTTTGATGTAATTTGCCCTCAAAATATTTTTGTTAGTAGTAATGAGCACCCTAACCAAAGGATACTGCATGCCTCTGGAAAAACAGGCGCTGGATATACCAAAATAAGTATAGTTTAGGATAGTTAGTGCTACTAGAAAAATACTTCATGCAACTTAATCCTTTTATAAATGCACAGATTTGGAAAATGAGGCACTCATTGGGAAGAAAAGCCGAACCCCAGTTCCTGCTAAGCTAAAATTTGCATGATTGAAGTTCAATCAATATAGAATGGAAAAGAACGAGCAAGAATCAGACAGTGATAACCAATGTAGATCCGACCACAGAAACATCCGTTCTTTGTATTCAGATGACAAAGTGCTCTTCAATGCATTACTAAACATTTGAGGTATCGTTCATTAATATGGACATGTTTACTATTTAACACAGTCCAATATATTATTGATTCAAGTCAACCCTATCTGGATATGAACATGATACGATCAAATATATGTGCCTCAGAGATGACCACAAAACTTCGACTAGATAATTTAAACTTAGAGGGGGTTTGTTAGAATAAAGATATCAAAACAAAAATAAACGTGTTACCGTCGTCATTATAAGGAGGTGGAAAGAACTGCCGATAGCAGAAGGTCGCCACAACAAGCCCTAGAAGAAACATACAAAGAGGAGATAGGTTATTTCTTCTTCTCTAATTCAATTCTGATATTACATAATATCAAATTATTTTTCTAGGTAATAGAGTAGCAAAAGACCTAGAAGACCTCCAGCAAATACATCTTGCCAATGGTGCCAATAGTCATCTACTCGAGAGACGCCAACTAGAGAAGCGGCCAGTAGAGGAAGAAAAACAATACATAGCTTTGCCACATGGCCTCTACGATCAAATGCTTTAATCTTCCCAGATAGGTACAGAGAAAGAAAACCTAAGCCTGCAAACGACCCTGCAGAACAGAAATTCATTAGACCAGACCAGAGGTTCATGAATGAAATATATTTACCTAGTAATTAGCTAGTAATACACGATGGAGTAAAAAAATAATTAATCAGTATGAGTTATGGATTCACATATATTATGAATAGTAGTAGTTTGTGGGTAAAAACCATATGAAACTGCCACTCTTAGACCCTCTATTTTTCACATGAAAAGGGGAAATATAAGTGAAATATGGTTACGAAACATTTACCATATAAGTTAATTAGTGATTAAAAAACTATAATTGAAATATTGTTGCTCACAAGATGTATGGCCGCTTGGGAAACTCTTGTGTCCTTCTTTAATATCACTAACTTTGCCATGACAGACCACACCTCCCCATTTATTGTAAACCTGTGAGGGCAAGTAGACGATGATTATAATGACCACCTTCCAAAGCAGATTTTACCGTGCACTATATAAATTGATTATTTGGGAAACTGTTCCACCAGTTTGTAAGTCATACTATTTATGATTTGTACACAATATGGCTTCTTCCACCTTTTATAGTTTGTATTGATTATATTGATATTGATATTAACTATACAATAAATTTGAAATAAACGATACTTGCCTCTACCCCATCAGGGAAGCAACGCCAAAAGAAGTCAGGTCTAGGCCGGCCAACTGCATCTTTTATTGCATCAGTCACGACTGCAGTGACCAGCACTGAAAACAGGAGGCCTGCTTGCGACGAAGTACATTACTAACATTTGCATAATTCTTCAACAACTTTTGAGTACTGATGTACGCATATGAAAGTGTAAGAAAATTTACCTAGAATACTGTGGTGCAAATCATAAACATCTCTCCTACGCATATAGAAGAAAAGGAAAACAGCAACAGGCAACAAAACTGCATAGAGCTGATCATTAAGAGGGAAAAAAATATTAAATTCACTCTGCTACTCGCAACAACTGAGGTGGTTAACAAGTTGCTAAGAAAGAGATGTGTTAGAAACAAACAGGGTAGATGACTAGATGCCAGTAATTTGTTCCGTTACCATGGTAATTAATAAAGCATAAAATCAAGCAATTTTCACTGAAGAACTACAGAAAAATGAGGACAATTATCAGTCAGCTTGGCACCTTAAATTGAAGCAATAAAATGGATGGATCTTACGCAGAATAAACCTATAGACCCAACAGAACAGATCCCATTACAAGCGAACAAAGCTTTCAGAATTGAAGTCTTAAATTTTTTTAGATATAAGGAAAAAAAAACTTACAGGAACAGCCCACACTGGCACTGTGTTATCTTTCATGGGATATTTAAGGTCTTCCATCATGTCCCTTCCAACGAAGCGATAAAATGGATGAATGGCATACAAGATGACTTCGATCACTAAAAGAAGAAGCAATATAAGCCAGTCTTGCAAGTGATTTCGTGCAAGTATTGCTCCATGAGATTGAATAGTGTGAGCCGCAGGATCAACTTGCCCCATGCTTCCCTGCTGTGAGAAACAATGGCATACAAAGAAATAGGACAGGAATCGTCTAATTACCAGGTTGGGACATTGTTGAAGTAAAAACTCAAGAGCATTTTCTGCACTTAGATATCAAATACTTCCAATATGGCTTTAAAAGACCACGCTTTCCTTTGTAATAATATGCTAAACTTAATACACATATACGCACTTGTTATTTCCTCTTCTGATTGGAAGAAGATACCCTGCTCCACACATGTCCAATTTAGGTAATAATAGCAGATGTGCTTTCAAACTTATGTCCCTACCTATGATGCATATATTTCCAGAATTTTGTTCAAATTGCAAAACTCTGCTATTATACTCTGGTAAATCAGTGAATCGATAAAAAATGAAAATTGAGGTGCGTGAAGGTTATGCAGGCTAACCCAGGATAGAAAAAGTAATTCTACCAAAATGTGACAATTCAAAACTGTAAGCTCCAGTTCGGGATAAAATTCCGCTCTAAAATATGAAGCTACCAAATTCATAGACTCGTTAAATATTATGAACGTGATTTTAGTTAACTGAATTTAAAACCCGCACTCGACAAAAAAGGATAAATGTTGAAAAATTATTTCGTAGACTAAAACCACTCCCTACCCAATCAAGAAAACGGAAAGAAAATATGAAAGCAGTACACTAATCACTAACCTTAAACGAAGCCCAGAATCTTCCAAACGGAAACAGAGATGGTAGAACATCCTTCCACGCCATTAAAAAAAACGAGGCAGTTTGTGAGCGCGGTCACGAAATTTCCGATGGTTATGCCTATAATACAACGACGCGGAGATTAGCCGACAGTGAGAGGGGAGGGCATAAGAGGTTCATTGTTCCAGGAGGTTGGGGGGGGGGGAGAGAAATTATCCTAAACAGGGCGAAAAAGAAAGTTAAATCACAAAAGTGTTGAGACCAAGGCAAGTAGCCACACTCAACTAAAGATTATCCCCATTTTCAAAATTAAATAGAAAAATTAAGAAAATTGACTAGGAAAATCTGAAAAATTTTCCGGCATCTTTTTCACGCTGTGAAGAAGACGAAGAAGAAGAATTTACCAGCACCAGTGAAAGCACGGAAAGAGAGAAGGAGAAGGAAGTTTCAACTTCCCAAGTTCGAAGCGAGATGATTTGGCGCGGAGCGGTTGTGTCATTCTTCGGGCGATATTAAACCGAAGTAACGACTCCTTCATATTTTTTTCCGTTAATTGTATCTGTTTGATATAAAAAAAAAGGTGTGGGAAAAAAAACAGAGATAAATAAATAGGAATTTTTATATAAAAAATAATTTATTATGGGCAAAAGCATGCCTTGATATAATATTTCATATTAGTTCCTTAATTTTATAAATTATTACTTCTCATCTTAAATGTAAAATATAGTTTTATGTTAGTAACTCTTATATTACAAAAATAAATATTATATTTAGCAATGGAAGTTGTATATTTTAAGTCATTTAACTCTCTTAAAATTAAATGTACGAGCTCCTGGCTCCGTTTGGGAACACGGTAGAGAAGTACTTTTACGTAAGTGAGGTAAATATATGAAGGAGATTATCTCGTTTTACAGAAAAATACTGTTGAACGTGCTTTTGGGTGATAGTTAAATTTTGCAAACGGAGCCTATCTACAACAAACTTTTATATCACTTATATTAGAAGGGTATTAAAAATTTTTTGTATGATATTAAAAGATGAAAATACATTTTTGGCTAAAGTATACTTTTAGTCCTTTATGTTTGCGTCAGGTTTCCTTTTAGTCCTTTAAGTTTAAAAAGTGTACTTTCAGTCCCTCAAACTTAACGCCGTTAGTTTCTCTGAACGGAAAATGCTAACTCATCAAATTTAATCGATAACTGTGCAATAAAACGTTGACAAAGTATACACACATTTTTAATTATAATTTAATAATATAATAAATTTGATATTTTAAATTATGTAAAATAAAAAATATCTAAAATAACAACGTTAAGTTTGATGAGTCAGCAATTTCCGTTAGGAGAGACTAACGGCGTTAAGTTTGAGGAACTAAAAGTGCACTTTTTAAACTTAAAGGACCAAAGTGAAACCTGACGCAAACATAAGGGACTAAAAGTATACTTTAGCCTACATTTTTTAACACGGTAAAAGATTTTAAGTTTTTCTATTGATTTTCTTTCTTTAAAGCCGACAAAACTGAGTTTTTTTTTTACTTTGACACTGTTTGCTTCTTTTACATGCAATCCTATTGCATTCAACTTATTTAGTGCCTGTTTGGGAAGCCATTTTCCCAAACGGTGCACGTAAGTCGAGACAAAACCATTTCGAAATCTGTAAAAATCATCTCGAAATTCATAAAAACCATCTTGAAATCCGTAAAACTATCTCGAAATTCCCAAAATGCCTCAAAATCTACAAAATCCATTTTCCCAACGGAATTCCCAAACAAACACTTAAATGTTTACTTGATATAACACTGTAATCTAATATAATTTTAATTACGATTAATTACATCAAATCAGTTAAATTTTATTCTATAATTTTAACTATGTAATTTGAATTACCGTTTTTATGAATTAACATGTAGACTTTCATAAATCAATTTTTAAATATATACCATTTATTTTAATCTTGATAAAGTTGAAAAGTTTATTTCATATTTTTTAAATTTTTTATACATTAAATATGAATTACGTTTCAAAATTTCTTAAATTACATACAAAATAATTTTTTACAAAATAGCATTATCCCTCCTCCGTTTGTTTTATATGTTGATCGCATTAAATTAATTGTTTACTAAATTTAGTGGTAAAGGTTTTTCTCAAATTATTTCATACATTTTAACTGAAGGAGCATTAAAATTAATTAACAATTCTCCTCTATTTTTAGAATAATTGTCGAATTTTGTATATGAATTCCTTTTACAAACCAGATCCTGGGCTTATTTGGAGGAGAAATGAGTTCCGTTGGAAGAAAGGAGTTACGGATTTCTAGATGGTTTTACGAATTTCAAGGTGGTGGATTTCGATATGATTTTTACAGATTTTGAAATGGTTTTTATAGATTTAGAAATTGTTTTATATTAGAATGTGTGTACTGTTTGGGAAACAGTGTTTCCAAACAAGTCTATATATTAGGATCAGATGAATACTATTATTAATCTCAAACAACTCCAATTGCAACAATGTTGGGATAGGTAGTAACAAGTGACAACTAAAGCATTTCAAATTCTGTCATTAAAAAAAAAGGGCTTTTCAAATTCACAAGTAGTGTTAAAAAAAATTGGAAAATTTACAATTAGGTCCCAAGAAGAAGAATTAATGAACAAAAAGTCTCAAAAATTGACAAAATTACTATCAGATCACAGCAGTAGCTGATTCAGTTGTTAATGACGGCTGGTAAGGTTGTTAATAACAACCGGACTAACTACTGTTGAAACCTAATGGTAATTTTACCAATCTTTGAAACATTTTATTCATTAATTCTTCTATTTGGAACCTAAAGGGAAATTTCCCTTAAAATCATTATCTATAAGTACTAATTATGCATGAGAATATAGTAATTACTTTTTCATAAATCATAATTAAGTGTTGAAAATTCTAATTGTGGCTGTCAAAAACACAAAAGCATATTATATGTTGATGATGATAAGGATAAAGGTGTCATGTCCCACCACCTTTCAATAATTCCACTTAGTATGTCATCACTCAATGAATTATTAATTAGATTAAAATTTTTTGACTAAGTGTACGTAATTTGCATTTTATATAAAAAAGGAAAATTTATTTTAAAGACAGTTGAAAAGTTGAAATACTTAAATCCAAAGTCATGCCTCAAAATCAAATAAATCCCTAATTAGGCTTTTGAACCAAAATGGGATTTCAGAATATTCGGTTTCATTTTGGTTCAAAAAGTTGATTAGGCATGATCTTCAATTTGAGTATTTTCAACCACCTCTAAAACAGAGTTGTTCTTATAAAACCAATTGAAAATAACAACCGTAGAGTTTAAAATAATTGTTAATCAAGTCCCTACAATCATCTTTTTTCCTTGTATTGAATCCTTATAGTTTTCTCTATTATAATCAAAGTCCATAAGCTTATAATGGATCCGTTCCGGAACGCGATAAAAAAGTTCTTTTACGTAAATTAAGGTAAATATGTGAAGAAAATTATCTCATTTTACGGAAAACATTGTTGAACATGTGTTTGAACTCCCCCATAAGCTCAGTCAAACAGGGTCAATATGTTAATTAAGGATTATGTGAATGCTAAATAAATAACCCGTAAGTCGCCATAAAATACAAAAGAAAAATAATTAAAAATAAGGTAAAATTATATGCACTTACATATTAATTTTTCTTAATAATTATAAAAACAAATTTAATGAGAGAAAAAAATTGAAGTTGATGAGAATGGGACAGGTTGGAAGTCTAGTGGTGTCCCATTTCTTGTTCAAGATTGGTTTGTCTATGACTTTCTACACCAAAACAAGATATCCAAAGCCACTTTTTTCTTTGGCTTGTACAACTCATACATCAATAATTCACCCTTTGTAGTATATATATTGTGCCCATTTGAAAACGCAGTAGATGAGTATTTTTACGTAAGTCGAGATAAATATGTGAAGAAGATTATTTCGTTTTCCAGAAAAATACTGTTGAATGTGCGTTTGACTTTTCAAACACTCCTCCAAACAAACCCATTTTGAAATATTTATATGTATAAGTAGATTATATATCATCTAATAAGTTGGGTAAATTAATTTAAGAAAAAAATGATACATATATCATTTTATTTGGTTTATTTAATTTTTTTAAATTAACTCGCACTTATATGAAGTATAATAGTGTTGATTCAAGTTTAGAAGCATACAATCATCATGCATGTGTTGAAAAAATAATTTACATTTTTTTTAACTCTTGTTCTCTAATACCTTTAGGTGATAATATTTGTTATCACTTGAAGAAAAGGTTCATGACCAAAATTTAATTCGTATGTTTTATTTAATTAGAAGTAAACCATGATAAGATATATTGAACCGATTAATCAATACAATACGTAAGAAATATTAGGAGAGTTATCTTATAACTTAGTTGACAAATTTATATCATAACTGACAAT
>JANTPZ010129685.1:0-34125 GCA_025593235.1 Vachellia pachyceras
GGGGGGGGGGGGGGACGAACAAGTGGGGTTATGTGAATTCCATTAGCTTAAATTCTGGAAGTACCTATTCCTTTGCCCTTTTATTTTGGGTGGCTGGGGGGTTTGGTTGGGGGTTGTTCAGGGGATGGTAGTGGTAGTCTGTAGATGGTGCACATGCGGGCTGCTTCACCGGGATATGGGAAGGATAAAATGCTAGAAAATAAATAAATATGTAGTTAATTCAGTCTCACTAAAATCGGAACATTATGTAGTTAAAATATGAGGGCAGCCTATGCATTTAAATCGTTCCATGTAACTGGGGCAGTTGATAGAAAGGGTGACCTGATTTCAATTATTTAATAGAATAAGATTGTAATATGATGGAAACTGGAAACATAACGTGTTAGGGCAACTATCTTCGCAACTAAATGATTCCGAATGACAGAAACTTCCCTTTGAATCAAGACTGCAACAAACTCCTGTAACTAACTACAAGACAGGGTCGAGTGCAAGAAAATGTAGACTTGACCCTTGAGTAAAGAAATACATGAGGCCCTGTACTATGGGATGAACTCAAACTACACGATTATGGATGCCGGCATCCTCAAGTTTGACTGCTAAGAAATGACTATTAGATGTCCAATAACTGCTATGATCACTCCAAGTATCCCACCCACAAGGACCTGCAGTATGAGTTGGAATGTTAAAAAAATAAAAAATAAAAAAAATAAAACCGCCGTGATAAAATAATAGGTTAAAAGATAGATCTTGTAAGTTGTAACATCCTAAATCCTTCAAGGCTTGGCACTTAGAGAATCATTAGTCGAGGGAATAATATGGTCATCGGCAATTATAAACATCGGAAAATCAGTCTTGGTTAGTTGGCGCAAAATAATGAGATTATCTCGTTATCTGAACAAGTAGTTGTTGCAATAAGATTCTTGGACCTATCAAATGATTAGATGAATCAGTTTAATGCAGAATGGGGAACCTGAATGGGAGTATGGCCAAGAAGTTCACGAAGTGGTATTCTTTCAGCCAGAGGATGCTCAGAAGGAAGTTCACATATAATTTGGTTTAACACCTGAGCATCATTGAGTCATTCAAAATAAGTATAAACCAAAACAGAAAAAGGAAAAAAAAACAAAAGATATGAACCTCTGCTCTATGAAACTGAGAGAGAGAAATGAGAAATTAAACCTCAGCTTGGCGTCCTGCTTGTAATCTCACACCAGTGGCATCATACATCACCTGCCATCAATCTCAAAATCTTCAATACATCCCAATACATGGAACACTCTTATAGCATTAGTTTCTTGTAAGAACTGAAAACCGCAGTGAATAAAAAAACTGAAAACTTAAGTGTGATACCGCAATATAGGTTAATGTGAAGAAATTAAGGGGAGATCGTACAATACAGGCCAAGACTAATGCAAGGGCAAATGGAGATCCTCCCAAGCCTTCCTGGAATCCAATAGCTGCAGCAAGAGCAGTTACAGTAGCAGAGTGAGAAGATGGCATTCCACCAGAATTAATAAGCTGCTTGACGTCACATCTTCTCTCCTTAAACCTGTAAATCTATGAAACATTAAAACTCTTATGATGAACCAAACAGTAACGACAGAGACCTGAAAGTGGAAACTGTTTCTTCACGTGTCTAAGTTGGAACTGAAATTCAGCAGGGACAATCACCAAGTTACCATTCAAAACAATAAAGTCAAAAGAAACGTCACAAAGAACAGATTACATATCATTGAGCACAGATACACGTCATTAGTTTTAAAATCCGAGGTTTAGTATGCCCATCACCGACTTTTTCTTCAAAAAAGTACCAAAAATACCACAAGTGTAAACATCACAAAGAATTTTAGGAACTTGAAGAATCACACGAATTATATCTCTATACATAGCTATAATTATCACTCGTCTTATCCGATATAATCAAGCTATATACACCAAAGCAACATGTTTTGATTTTAATTTTAGTTTTATTTTGGAGTTTATTGAGCTTGTTCTGATCCAATTACAGCATAAGAACACGGTTTCCTACGTTATAAAGGCAATCAAACAGTAAAACCAACCAAACGGAGAAGAACTTGGTTGATTGAGCGATGAAGAAAGAGATGAAGGCAGATATGAGAGGGTAATTCACAGCGGTTGGCGAGGACGAATATGAAGAAGCATGAGTGAACACTCTTTCATCCATGGCTTTCCTTCGCTTCAATCTTCTCCTCCGATTTGGCCAATATCACATTTGATTTTCAGCGGCGAAAACTTGGGAGTGCTCTGAGATTTATAAGAATCGTCGTTTCAGGCAGCGAAGTTGAGAAGATGAGAATTATTATGAAGAGAGAAAAGAGCACGAAGCTCTCAAAAGAGTTCCTTGGAGGCCTGTTGATACAGTCTCGTTATTTCTTCAACGTTTTCACTCGTAACTAACAGTCATAGCTTCCAGACCTGAATATGCCTCCCTCGTCCAAATAGGATGTCTAGAATACGCTCTGATTTTAGATATTTTTTTGCTGCTTCATTTCCCACCATTTTAGCTCAATCCAAGACTAAAATGGAATGTCGGTGAAACTTCTTAAAGTAACTAATTTTAGTTAGGAAAGAAAAAAAAAAAGAATTCTTTTTCAAGAAATAATAATTTAAAAATTAAAGTAAGTTGGATCTTTATATGGAGTTAAAATTCAAAGAATGCTTATAAAATACTTATAAATTACTTGTCAACATGACTTCCACATTGATAACTTAGATACACTTCACATGTACATTATATCATATATAGTGTGTGTATTAAAAACTTATTTTTAATCTTTAAATTATTTATTCATCTCACTGTGGCTCACTACTAAAGGCATACTTACAGAGTGTGTGACTGCGTGTATTAAAAAAATACTCTCTTATATACTACTTGATTGATACATACTATGGGAAGTTAACTAAAGGCATTATGCACACACATTATATTTATATTAATTTTGAGAAAAATAAATCAAAGATTAAATGATTACGCAAGGCCAAAGCATATATTTACCTTTTCTGTTATAAAAAAGGCACGTGTATTTAAATGTTAATTAATTGGAGCCTTGATGGTTCAATGCAGGAATTCATGTTTCCACAGTATCTCAAACTTAGCATTGCATCTATTGCCATATCAATCAGAGCATATGTAATTGTTACCCTTTAGAAAACTGTTGGGAGAATGCATTTTGATAGTGCATTTTGATAAAATCCATTTATATTTAGATAAACATTGAATTCTGAGTATATCTATTCTGTCAAAAAAAAAAAAATTTTTGCTTAGAATTTATTTTGAAAAAAGTTACCGAACGTTAGAATCTGTAAACTAACGGACTTTTGAATCCAAAATACAAAACGTGTTTGCCAAACACACATTATCTTGTCCATAAAGCCCTTAACTATTTACACTCGCCTCCTTCCTTGTTTGCTGTGGATTTCTTGACCTTTTTACCTTGTAAAGACTTTGTTCTTTGATAAGGAAAATTTTCTGAAAGTATTACAAAACATAACCTCAGAAACAAATGCATTGGGGTTGGGGTAACAGAAACTAAGGATTAACACAGGGTACAAGTAATTGAGACAATAGATAAACTACTTGTAATGAAGTCATTATGCTTTTCAAGATCTTAACGAATATGAATGGGTGAGTTCTACTTCACACTTCCACTGACGGATCATCGTCAGTGAGATCAAATAACAAGAGTGCAGCAATTAGAGGGAGCAGAATTCTCCAAATATGCCCCCTAAACCCTAATTATGGCCTACGAACAAAAAAGGAAGGGGGCGAAATATGTAACTTTACAATTATGTCAAACACAATGTGACATTTCTTACAAAATATATTGGACCAACATGAACATGGCTATTATCACAAACGGCCTTCAAACAAGCACGAGAGGCAAAGATCTATACAAACCAGCCAAAGTGAAGAGAGATGAAATGCTGGTGGGAATTTTAAGCACAACCTGAAACAATAAACTCACATTATGGTGCAATTACACTTCGATTCAATCTTCGGAGGCTTCATGGTGTCCATCTTGTTAGGAAGCCCAACATTGTGTTTGAAAGAGTCATCAGCAACTTCGTCTTTCTCGGTCTCACCACAAGGGGGTTTCACATCAGTTTCCACTTTCCTCTCCCTTGCCTTCTGTGTTTTCAATGTGTGCTTGCTCACAGCTCGGCTACGCAAACCCTTTCTACTACCAGCTTTGGGAGCCTCTGGTATAGTCACCATTGGTTTAGAACCTTGCAGAGGGTCTGAGCTTTCCTTTTCTATTGCTATCGTTGCAGCCTGATATGCAAGGTCATGGACGATGGAACTACAGAATAGTATTGCATCAGTTGCCTCTTCCAGGGTCAGGCTTCTAGGGTTCCCTCCACCTGGACACTCCACTGTAACTGTCGATTCCTCTGTCATGTAAGAATTGAAATCTATCAGAAAATGTAGTTAACAAATATTTGGGGTGCAATGCAGTTAAAAGAGCAGTATCAGCTTCATATGAGAAAAACGAAGTGACACTTTCCCCTCAACTTGAAAAATTCAAAAACAGAAATAAAGAATCATACATGTATGGATGAATGGTCAAACGTATTTTATGCATGATATGCCATAGAGGACATGAACTAGAAATGGCAAGCAAACATTGAATCCTCTCTCAATTCAACAGAGGATCGGACCAATAGAGCAACAAAAGAGCAATACTTTTACAATGCATTACAGACTCAAATTTTCAACCATGAATATGAAAACATGTAAAAAAGGAAAACAACATTATGAATTCATGAGTGGATATTCTTGTCATTTCAAAAGTTGGACGTAACAAAAGTATAAATAGCCTACAAATTAATACTGAAGGCTAAACACATCCTCACTAACTTTCAGAAGCAACAAGGATTAGCTCAAGCACACAAAATTATATACTAGTCATGACACAATTTTTTACCCTTATTTAACCAAATTAATAATCGGGCAGAGTAAATCAAGAAAACAATCTTTTCAATAAATTATATAGTGTGTGTTTGGGAAGTTCGTTGGGAGAAATGAGTTTACAGATTTTGAGGTATTTTGCGAATTTCAAGATGGTTTTATGGATTTCGAGATGGTTTTAATGAATTTCGAGATAGTTTTTACAGATTTCGAGATGTTTTTGTCTCGGCTTACATGCACCGTTTGGGAAACGGTGTTCCCAAACAAGCACATACTCTTCCTCTGACAATCCTGATCTACAAGATAAAGAAAATGGACGAAAATTGTCACCAATCATTTACATATCTCATCAAATTGTTCAAAATCAAGAGTACTTAAACTGTATGGAGTGTGGTCACAGGTGATTGCATAGGTGAGGCAAAATCTGAGAGAAGAGGGAGCTAAGTGCATATAAAATCTTCACCTCAATTTATCAAAATCATCTTTTATATGATGGGATTTTGGTACAGTAAATGTCATACCTATCCCATGGGAGCACTCAAATGTATTGGATTCAGGAAAAGAAGCATCGGAAGGATTTGCAATAGAAGATTCCTGACAATCATCCATGGTACATTTTGATATCTGGGATGGATCATCCCCTTCACCACGATTATTCTGACAAGAAGTTTCCCTTTCAACTTCAGATTCTGTAGTTGTCAAAATATTGGTAGCAGCCAAAGTATCCGATCCATCAAGATCAGCAGACTGCATGCCAGATTCCTCATCAAAGGATAGCCCTGAAACCATAACTGCCGCTTCTATATTTGAGAGAATCCCACCATTATTTGAATGATCCTCAACATTTTCATCAGAGCAATCCCCATGATTTCGAAATGATGCCATTGAAATGCTATCAGGCTGACCACCAACAGCCTGGCTCAATAGTTCCAAATTATAAGCATCAGCAGCACCATCATGATACTCATATTTATTTTCCTCAAAGGTTGAACCCATAGGAGAAGCGTCAATTACATCAGTCACTAAATTTCCTGGGATTTTAGGTATCTCCTCTGTAATGTCTTGTTCTGTCTCTTGTGTTGCAAGGCCAACTCCATGATGAGAATGGTTTGAAGTTACAGAAAAAGATGACCCACTTCTTTCATGCTTGATCCTTAGTTCATGCCCACCATCTACATCCAACTTCCTGCCACTTAACTGCCGATGCATGCTGGAGTCCATTTTTTTCCCTGGGCTGAAATCAACTGACGATGAGGCAGAATAACTTCCATGCCCAGTGGAACTTCTGATACTATTTACACTGCCTCTTGCAAGAGAGATATCATCATAGGATATGGTTGTGGCAGTAAAAGTCCTGCCTTGAAACACTGGTCCTTTGCTGCTGCTTGACCTCTTCAGCAGTACAGAAATGCCAGTTCCTCCCAAGAGGTCCATTTTTGAATTCCGGCGATCATTGTGGTGATACAACTGCTGCTCCCCTACATTACTAAAAGGATTTCTACAATCAGCTCCTGATTGGTCCATGTCTAACTGGTTGGCAGGCATCAGGCCACTCCCCCCGGCTGGTGAGCTTGGAGGAGTAATTTTTTGTGACTGATCCTGGATTAGCTCACTGCATGAAGTTTGACTTCGCTCAGCATCTTTCTCACCAAGAGGAAAACTCAAATCCACATTTGTATCTTGAGGCAATTCACATACAACCATTAATTGGTCAGTTTCAGCTACTGGTTTATCTTCAATGGTAACATTAGTAGAAAACATCAAAGAGTCTTCAGAGGCTGCTAAAACTGTCTCCTGGGGGTTAACTCTCAGCAGTGCATATCTCCCACTGCATTCTGGACAAAGTCTCACATCCTTCTCTGTTTGATCAGAGGCCTCATATCGACAACCACATTGAGAACAGATTGTTGTGTTTTCAAAATCATCAGTTTCCATAATATCATTCTTTATGTTGGAAGTTTCTGAACTTTCAATGGTTGCAGTGGCAACCAATGAAAGTTCAGAACTTCTACTTTCATTAAGATGTATATCAACTGATTCATTGGTGATCTCATGCCCAGTGTTAGCATTCATTACATCATCCTTATCAAAGGCAAATACTTCTTCATGCATGTTGGGATATGGTATTTTCTCAGCTTCATTTGACACATCATCTTGGTTGTGATCACTCCCTTCAGTATCCAGTGCAAAACTTGTGCCTTGATCAGAGCTTGCATTGCTGCTTGTTGTGATTGAGGAATTCCTAGATATCAAAGAATTGTTACAGGCAGAATTTGCTTTTCCAACATAAAAGGTAGTGCTTGGCACACTCGACAAAAGGGGCCTGAACATGTTCTGAGGACTTTTTCGATCCTGCACAACATTGGATGGCGTCTAAAATGAGTTAGCATTTTGATTACTATAGACAATTAACAGATTTAATAAAATAAATCATGCTGAAGGGAGATACGGAGATATTGCAAACGTCTAGATCTGTATCCAATAGACTAACACAAATATATTATAAGCATCTATAGTGCTATAATTATCAAATATGCCAAGCAAAAGAACACCCTAACAGCTTATGCTTGATCAGGCATCTCAATATGTGCAATCATAAATTCAATATTCATGATTAATCAATTTGAAATCAATTACTAAGAACAGTTGACTTGTCATATATAATATTAAACGCATCCAGGAGATATCACACATCTAATATCAACATTGAAATTGAAAATCTTAGTTTAATTCAGGATTGCATCTGAAATCATTTTATGAATGAAACAAACTCCCGCAAAGTTCCTTTAGTAGGCATCCAGATAGAGTCACAAATTAAATAAGTACAATTTATCATTAATTGCTTCAGTAGAAATAGAGAGCATGTTTGTAGCAAAGAATTCCTCAAGAGAAACTTTTGTGTGTGCACTCACATGTGCGCATGCATGTATGAGTGGGTGAGAGACCTAGGAACAACGAGGATGACTATACAGACTAATTCATTTTCTAATGGTATGACAATTAAGAATTAAAGACACTTCTTGTCAACAAATTTGGCAGTATTCCATAAAGAGATGAAAACATACTATTTCATGTAAATAAAATATTCAAAATACCATTTGGCGAAGGGCAGAGTCAAATGATCTTTTTGGAGCAGAATTCGGTGACACAGTTTTGGCAGTCTTCTTGGAAATGGCAGGAGTTCTGTTATTTATGAATGAGCCACTCCTTCTTGAACTTAGCCGGTCCAAACTACCCACTTGGATGGACTGTATAGAGTCAGTATCATCATCGCGAGATGATGCAATAGAACCTTTACTACGCGAGCTAAATTGATCTCTATCACGACTATGAAAAGAGCTACTGCTTCTAGAAGCAGTTGGAGACATTGACTGCCGACCGTATCTAGCAGTAGAATCCTTTCCATTCCTGGATGCAGGTGATGAACCCCTCACATATGATGCTGGTCTGTCAACCAGAGAAGTACGAAGATTTGGGGGAGCTTCAGAGGAGAAACCAGGAATATTAGTTTGCCATGCCCTTATCTTAGGTGAAGCAGAGTTTCCTCGACTTGTCTTGACTGGGGAAGTTCCCCTGATCCCTGATGAGACTACAGGACCATTGGAGCCAGTGCTCATCCTCCTAGGAGTAGGAGTAGAGGATCTTGGTGCAGGTGTTGAGGGCTTACTTGGAGGAGTAGATGGCCTTCTTGATGGAGTAGCATGCTGCAAATTTTGAGTTGGGCTGGAATTGGACACTGATGATGGCCCAACTCTTGACTGGGATGTATTATTTCCACTACGAGGAGATGGACTAAGGCGGTTTGGACTTGCACTCCCCCTGCTACTTCTGCGACTTCTTTCCATCTGAAAGAGGTAAACATCCAATATGAGATAAAGAATTCCTGATTGAATACTGAATTAAGGATACTGAAAGTTATTCCATTATTGCCAATAACTAGGATTCTTTGTCTGGTTAAGATTATGATATTTTATTTAAATAGGATATCAAGATATGTTTTAGATTTACTTGAATAAGGATTAATCAAGATTTAATGGGAATTACCTTATGTTATCACCATCATCTATTAAGGATTATTTTAAACTTAGATTTTGTTATTTTCAATAATTATACCTAGAGCTTTGTAATAACTCTAAGATTTCTTAGTTGTCAGACGTCTTTTGATGAATTGAATAAAGATGAAAATTGTGTTCATTCTCTCCTTCAAGTTCTTCCTCCTCCCTCAATTTCTATAGCCTCTCTTTATATTTCTTCCTCCTCAGTTTCTATCTCCTCTCTTTCTATTTCTTCCTCCTCTCTCTTCTCTCTCCCCTTCCCCCTTTTACATCACTTCCTATGCTTCAAGGGGATTTATTTGAAATGAAAAGAATACATAATTATGCATAACTATATAATCAGATTCAAAAGCTCACCGTAGAAGATCTTGATATAGAAATGGGTTTACTCTGAGGCCTTCCCCTGCTTGCAACATTGATTGGTGGGGGCTCATTATCATCTAGTGAAGGAAACAGTGGTGTGTCTGGGGGTGTCAGTAACCTTGAAAAATAATAAACAGAGAAAGTATTAGTAACTAAGCATTGCGCACCAGAAATCACTTTATGCTCATCAAAGTCTAAAGCCTCACTTTAAAATAGTTGAACTATTGGCCAACAAAAAATATATGTATTGAAGTGGAATAATGACAAACTTAAATGCTTGGCTTTTGAGTTATGTATGTGATTGTATCATAAAACATCATTTAACCCCCAAAAAAAAACTCCGGAAGGGTGGAAAACACAACACACCAGTCATAGTCATTCTTGTCGCCGTCTGCATTAAGCAGTCCACTGCTTTCTCCTCGACCAGGAATGGAGATTCCAATCTTAATATCAGAAAAATGTCTCAACTTCACAGCTGTAAATCAAAGTTTAAGACAAAAGGGAGATATGCACGATTATTACTCAAGAAAAATGTACCAAAAACATATATGAGTTTTCTCTTAGGGTGCCCTAAAGAAAATTACAGAATGGGTCTTCAACGTTATCTGATGACTGGAGCAAAAAATTATCTGTTTCTCTGGACTGCATTTCATTGAACAAAGCAAGATCATCATCTTTCTCCCTAAAGAGCAATCCACCTTCAAGACTGCGCCCACGCTTGTGACTGACTGTTTTTGGCTCTCTTCCAGGAGAGAATCTCAATGCCGGGGAAGGAGGCATTTCTACAACCCAAGATTATATCAGAGAAATGTCACCTAGCGCTCTTCATACAACCCAAAATCGATAGCCTACAGAAGTCCAAAGTGCAACCCAGAATTGACATATAGCTCAAGCTCATTAGAAATTCAGGCCCCAACAATGAGTTTTGGCAGCAACCGCATTCAAACTTGTACGCCAGTGGCTGTGCTCTTGAGCATTAGTTTAACTCAATCCAAACCCGGATTGACTTGATACTCAAAGTGATTGAGTCAACTGGACCGCATATCTTGCGAGGGCGGGAGCAACTGTACCATTCATAAAGCAATGTCTTAAAAGCCAAATATAACAAATATTCGAAACCAAATTGACAAATTCATTCAGCAAATGTCCTAAAAGTCGGAAACCCTAGAACATTAGCCAATTGCAGATCACAATTTGCACTGTTCTCGTTGAAAAGAGGGTCTAAGTCAAACAAAAATTCAACGTCACTGACCATTAAGTGAGCATTGAAGTTCGAAGTACATAGTAAAACCCACCATTGAAAAGCAGCAGTAGGCAGGACTTGACTTACCAATTTCCCTATTCAAATTGCTTCAAACACGGAATGGAAGCTTGAAAGAGTAGGCTGAGGATCCCAAGTTCGAAGATAAAACAGAGCTCAAATGCCAATTACAATGCGACGAATTTTGTCTCAGACAATCGGATCTACAGCATTCATAGCCTGAAAGTGGCGACCAAAGTACAGATCGGAGCTTTAGAGGAATCGGACGGTTGCAACAATCCCAAAATTTTCAAGCATTCTCTCCTCTATAATTCTTTTTGCTAAAAAACAATTTAGAAGTGAAAATCAAGAATATCTAAAACCTTTAGTTGCTGTCTTCTGATATGCTCCTTTCCTCAACAAAGAAGCATTCTTTCTATTTAAAAAACTATTTTATTTTATTTATTATTTTTTTCCTATGGCACATTTTTTATTTTTCATTGTAGGATAATATACGATATTTTAGTTAATTTATTATTTGTTAAGTTTATATGTAACATATCATTTATTTTGTTTATCACCATCCAAAATCATTTACATGTTGAAACATTCAAAATTCATTAAAATTGGTAATGGTACGAGACGTGGCTATGATCATTTAATGCCCAAATTGTGTTCCAACTTTTACAGCAGAGGTGGGCCGTTGTGCAAGCAATGGTTTTGAAATTAATTGATTGCCATCAATTATTATTTTTTCGTACAAAAATACTACACTGAATTTCTATCCATATAATTAAGAAAATTCCAGGATCCTTCTTTTATTGTGCTTAATTCATTTGGTCAGGGGATGGGTTGAGTGTCAATGCTGAGTAATTAAAGGCTCTATTAAGTGTGTTTAGAAATTCGTTGGGAGGAAGGAGTTCATAGATTCCGATAAAAATTCACGAATTTAGAGATATTTTTTACGCATTTCAAAATACATTTTATGAATTTAAAAATATTTTTTATTTTAATTTGCGTGCATCATCATTTAAAAGAAATATTTCAAAATATGCACTAAATGTTAAATTTCTACTTATGCCAATATTCTAGTAATGCATTACTATAGTGAATCTTTTCATAAGTTTCTCGAATCCAGTATATAAATTATTTTTTAATCCCAATGATGGCTTGATCACACTAAAAGACTATTATAAATCACTAAAATCTTTCCTTAATGCATTACTTGTATTGGCTTTATATTAAATTTCAATACTAAAAATAATGAATGATGAAACTTTTCTTTAGTGGGTGCTGTTGTTTTATGCTTTTAATTTATTCAATTAATTTTTTTAAAATATTTGATATTTTAATTATATGGATTAATTGACAAACGAAACGAAATAAAACTAAGTGTTTTTACAGGCCATGCGATGCTGATTATACGGAAACAAAAGATATTACACAAAAAAAGGGTTTTGGTAATTAAAACATATACAAAGAGAGGACAGAGAAGGAATAATATAAAAGAGAAAAATTTGGATGATGGAATTAAAAAAAATATTTTAGAAGACATTATTTCTTTTACCAATTAGTAATAATAAGAGGGAAAATTACCTAGAGGTCACAAGCAACGGAATTAACCATAAAATGATTTCAAAGGTTCACACACTTACTATAAGGTCCTTGGAGTAGCTGCTGAGATTGTTAATGAAGATTATTAAGATTGTTAATGACAACATCAATAGCTACTCCTGGGACCTTATGGTAATTGTGTGAATCTTTATAATCATATTATGATTAATTTCATTGCTTGGGACCTTTAGGTAATTTTCCCATAATAATAAGGAGACGCATAGGGTGAGATGATTAGCCAAAGTGTCTAAAACAAAGTGCATTGAACAATCACAGTCAAGGGCATCATTTTGGTGAGCTTAACATGTTAAACAAGTAATGTGTCCTAATTAGTCATGTTTTGAAGCCTCTAGTCTCTTTCTAATAACCAAAAAAAAATTTGTAATTGTAGTAATATTATTGCAAAAAAGGCCAAATATTATCCCAGAAAAATATAAATGCCAAACAAGAAAGCCAATAAATTGAGAAAAAAAATAAAGAAAGAAAAATGAAAGGGGCTATGTGGGACATGGAAAGATAAGGTCAACATAACAACTGTTATGATTAGCTAATCCTATAGATTAATTATAGAATCATTATTATGTAACTTTAATTGGTAGGTGAGACAAAAAGAATACTTCAAAAGCCCTTATGCTAATCATTTCATTTTGATCATTAATATCCTCTACACAACTCATTTATTTGGTTCTAAGCACATTTAATTAATAAGCCTCTTCACATAATTCTTGTCCACATTTCTTTCTTTATGATCCGTACTATATTTTTATGTCACCTAATCCGATTCACGATGCCCATTTGAGGGAAGTCTTTAATTTTAGCCAATTTTTTTTTCATTTTTTATTTGCGTTTAGTGGCGGATTCAGAACTCTAATTTAGAGGATATAAACTATTTTTTTACTGGCAGATTCAAGATAAGTGAGATATATTTTTAATATGTTTTTAGAAGAATTTAAGCAAAAATTTAGTAGGTTCAAAATCAACAAATGAGTGAGTGTAAAATAAATCATATAGTACTAATATATACCTATATGAAAATAAGGGGTGTAGCTGAACTCATTGGGTGCAACGTCGGTCCGCCCATGATTGCGTTAATCATGTATTCTGCACACACTTTTTCCAATTTTCTTACTCACTCACGCTCTTTGTAAATAATGATATCTTAACAACAAAATACATTTTTACATTGAATGTTTTTAATGTTTAACCAATTTTAGTTAACTTTTTATTTTTTATATATATGATTTTTTTTGCTTATTATATAGAGCATCGGACGAATGAGTTTCTATAATTAGCTATTAGGAATCTACTGTCACCTTCTCTTTTTTAATGCTTCTTCAAGTTTAGCAATTACAACCTTTGAATCATGCTGCCCCACATTTCTGCTTACCCCACGCTACATTGCCCCAGTTTTCCAAAGAAACCTCCCAGCCACTTTCCATTATTAGCCTGGTTGGAAACATAGTTGAGAAATACTTTCATGTGAGTTGAAACAAATATATGAAGGGGATTATCTTGTTTTACGAAAAAAAATACTGTTGAACGTGCATTTGAACTTTACAAACTCTGAGCCAAACAGGAACATGATTTCTAAAAACACCTCCACATCCAGCCATATTCTGCTTCCGTCGATATTCTTTTTTATCATTACTTGCATAAGAATCTCTAGTTTCTCTCATCAATATTCGTATTGTTATTTTTAATGATTCTAAATTAGATAATTTTAAGACATGCCATATGAAAAAAGGGGTCCAATGATATGTAGTGACTTATTTAAGGTTTAATGTTTGTTTTTCTTCAATTGCATCTATATATAAAACATGTTTTAAATTAATTTTTTAATTGTTTAATGGGATTATAGTATTAGCCTTTTTCCCTAAAAACCGCGATATTAGAAAAGCCAAACTGTAAACAAAGTCGATTGTATCCTGCAATCTAGAGTTGAGCAATAGAGGGGACATATTGACTTGATAGTCAACTTGTTGTTGCAAAATTGCATTTGAACATCAGTGGATCTTCAAGCTCCTCTGCAACGTAGTACAAAACTTGTTTAAACCTAAATAAACGAGCCAGACAAAGCTCGATGGATTTGGACGGGTTACGCAGTAGCTCGTTTGTTTATTTATTTTTTAAAGAAGTTCTTAAAGGAATGAAAAGACGATAGAGAACCAAAAAAAAAAGGGGTTTGGGGGGAGAGGAAGAGGTGGAGGGAGGTGTTGAGGTTGGAGTTGAGATGGAGGTCCTTGGAGAGAGAAAAGGAACGGGGGCAGATGTGAGAGAAGGGTGTACATGGCCATGGGAATGCATGGTGGAAATGGGGGTGATAAGATTAAACCATGGACCTAACATTTGTAACATCACTTATTTGCCACTGACTCATGCATTGAAATTATTCTTTAAGTTAGAAATTTTAAATATTGTAAAAAATAAGTATAATTAAAAATACAAATATATATGGGCATGTGCTTATAGCCCGCCTGTTTAATTACAGAGCTGCCTGTGATGAGTCATTTTTTGGTGGGTCCAAGTGTAAAAATTTATGACGTGTTTGAGTGGATTTATCAGGTTCCGAGTCACTCTCTCAATCTTATTATGACTAATCATTGATTCCTTTCCAAAAGCTATCTGTACCCATATCCTATAAAAAAATTATATATGTAGTTATTGCTTTTTTTATTTTTAATATAAGAGTTAATTTTACATAATGTATTTAATTTTTTAGAGGAATAAAAAATTAAGTACATTACGGAAAATTATAAAAAACAAATAGTAAGCCACAATTTATATATTTCTTCATATATATATATATATATATTATCGCCATGCGTGCATGGAATTGACATTTTTGTTGGCCTGCAAGACAAGACTCTTGGGTGGGGCAAAACAACGTGAACACGCTTCAACGGAGACGGGCGCGTAACGTTGTCGTTATATATCAATTTTCGTAATATTTATTATTTATGTCAACAGTATTAGAACCTTTTCAAATTGTTTGATTTTAATATTTAACACTTTTTATTTATAATTTATATTTGTTAGGTAGCCTTGACCTCCGTATACTTCAACGAATTTGAGATTGCATAATCTATGGTTTATTAAAATCACATTATAAGCTCTTACAAATTTAACACTTATTTTGATTGAAGCCGTAATATAGTTAATAGCTGCAGCACTCTGATCCACTTCCCCCCGGGTGAAAAAAAGCACCCTAATACTTTAATGTTCCCGTTTAAGAATGCCGTAGAAAAGTACTTTTGTGTAAGTCGAAGTAAATATATAAAAAAAACTATTTGATTTTACGAAAAAACAATGTTAAACATGCGTTTGGCTTTTCCAAATGCGCCAACAAATAAACCATATGTTTTAGAAAAACAAACGTTCAAATTCTCCTAGGAGTGAAAGGATTTAATGCTTAATAATTGGTAAGTTTTTCTTCAAATCCTGTTTGAAGTGTAAAGCCCAATATCTAATTCATCCAACCTTTAAAAAAGAAAATTATTTTTAATTTATTTTTGAATTTTTTTATCTTAAATTACAATTTTAAAAATATTTTAACTATTGAACTTATTGTTATAGTCCGCTTAATTTTTTAGATATTTAAATGATATTAATTAAATTTCAAGTAAATAATTATTTATTAATAAAACATAATTTATAAAAATAATTATTTAACGATTTTTTCAGGTACTAATTATTTATTAATAAAACATATTTTTTAAATTTAAAATATGTTATATACAAGGGGAAAAAAACTAAACGACGTCGTCACATAGCCCCACCAAGCCACCATCCATCTTCAGGCTTCAAGCGGCACTAGGGAACCTGCGTTTAGCACTTCGGCGGTTGCGCAAACTATTATGTGGGCGGTTCAACGAGCTCGAGCATTCCTCTCCTCTTCGACGGCGTCGTCGTATTCTTCATCATTATCGCAGGCTCGACTACCATGGGAGCTAGGGTTTTCGTTTCCAGGCTTTAAAAATTCTTCCTCTTCATCCGTTAATGATGGCCCCAATAAGGGCCTTTTGGATCTGCAGGAGATCGAGAAGGTTCTGAACGATGTCAGAGCCGACGACGTCAAGGTCATGCCGGTCCCCGAGCACTGTGATTGGGCCGATCATATGGTGATTGCCACTGGCAGGTCGACCTGGCACGTCAAGAACATCGCTGAAGCTCTAATTTACCAGGTAGGTCACTTGGTTCAGTGTTTTGCAATACAATACTTGTCGCTTGTGTATTAATTTATCGGAAGTCAACAGAGGGATGGCTAGTTTGGTTCAAACCACTGTTATTGCATGCAAGATGGAAGGAATCAAGTCCAATTTCAAAACACTGGTGCAGAGTGATTGCTAGTCAGACTACCTAGATAATTGAGCTAACGAATTTATTTAGTTCGATTAAGATTGCTGATATGTCTCATTTGGTGTAATACTTCCATGGCCGTTATCCTTGCCATAGCCAAAAAACACCTTATGAGAATTTGAGTGAACTGTGTGAAGCACAAGAATTATGTTAAAAAGAAAAATTTATCCTCGGTGGAATTGAGAGATTGCCATTAGATATGGTTATTTTCTGTGTGCCGTACTTGTATTTCAGAGAATAACGGTGACCATTCCTTTCATGTTCTGTGCTTATGCGTAACCAGGCTAAGCAGAAGCAGAGAGGAGCTGCACGAATGGTGCTACCTAGCGTGGAAGGTCAAAAGGGAGGAAAATGGATCGTAATTGACTCTGGTATCTGATGATGCTTTGTCTCATATTTGTCACTTCTGTTATGGGTTAGCTGATTAGTTGGAACAACCACAAAGTTATGAACTAAGGCAGCAACATGTCAGGGATGATAATCTGTTATAGGCATCGTATCGTTTGTTAACATTGTGTACCTGAAGTTTAAGACCATTTTATTTCACCATAATCTGTCAGCGAGAAGAAACTTTTTTAAAAAAAAAAAAATTATTTGAGCTAGAGAATACCCCAAAAAGAAAAAAAGGGTCACATAATAGCTAAGTTGATTTTTCTCCCCCCAAGCATTTTTTCTCTCTCCATGTGAGTTTGCAAGTACTCGTTTTGACTGATGTCTGGCATTTGGGATTATCAACTGTTATACTGAGACTAAACTTTTATTACAGAAACAATTTGAAATTAGTTAGTTGAGCCTATATAATTTGCTGAATCTAAATATGCTTTGATTTTCCCCTTATTGATTCAGGTAGGGTTGTAGTTCATGCTCTTGATGAAAAGGCCAGAGCTTATTACAATTTGGAGTCTCTTTGGAACACAGAGACATTGGAAAAAGAACCTGTATGTGTTTCTTGGCATTGTGCTCCTTTCCCCTGTGGGATGTTATGTAATATTGCTCTGTTCTAAGCGTTATGTATTCATTAATCCAGGATAATTAAATGAAGCTTTGCTAATTTATTTTTCAGAAGTATCTAAGTTGGATTTACATAGGCAGCTTGATGTATTAAATTACTCCTAAAGTTAACATGATTCAAATGAATCTGGCCAAAAAAAAAAAAAACAAAAGAAGGTTCATTTCAATTTAGCATCGTTATTCGGATAACCGTTCATGCTCAATAGCACCTTTTAGGAACTTGTTCAAAGCTGCATATTGGTCTGGATTTTCATGGGATGTTGAAGTGAGTTTCATTTCAGTGTCTGAGTTATATTATATATATATTTCTGTTTTCAGGATTTGGGAAACGCTCTGGTTAAGATCCGCAGGAAAAACAATTCTAAGAAACCAAAACCAGCACAAAGGAGTGCTTAATTAGTGTTTCTCTACAGGATTCGTGAAGGAGCTTGTAATAGTTGTTTGGGAACCACGAAAGTGCAGGTGCATCAATTGTAATTTGTAGAAGAGATCAGGTTTTGATGCATGGTCTCTTTTTTGTCCCATCGTACTGAATACCAACTTTGTCGGTTTAGAATCCCGAACAACTTGTATTAAAATGCTAATAAATTCTATTGTTATAAAATCCAAAAAGTGAACAGAAAGAAAAGTGAGGGCAATAAGCTTTTGATATGCATGCATGTATGTGCGCGCGCGGGTGGGTGGGTAGGTGCGTGCGTGCTTACTGACACTGTTTCTTTCTCGGGTTTATTTCAGAGATATTTTATCTTGACTTCAAGGTTAAACAGAGCACAGTTGAGCATTTAAGTAATCTACCCCTACATAGTAGACCCTCGAAATCATCAATCAATTATAATAAAACGCAATTTGATATGGGAATGACAAATGTAGTCGTGGTTTAAAATAATGTCAGAAAATACTTTTTCAATTTGATTTATATTCTACCTAAGAAATAAATCTATTTAGAGGGAGTTTTATTTCAATTTACGTGAACATATTATTAAAACCCTAAATTCATTTGATGGATAGGTTTTTTTTTTTACTTTTTAAATCACAATGATGGATAGGATGTGATTCGCTAACCACTATTAAATAAGACTTGGATGATTTTATCTTTTATTTTTCAAACTATAACATGCATTTTATTGCATTCTGAAATTAACGTCCCACCGCCTGCGATACCACATCCACGTAGCTGCGTGAAGGAATTAGTTTAGTTAATCAAAGTTGACGTTAGATCACCGATTCATTTCAGTGAAGAGGCAAATGTCTTATCACTCGAAAAAGAAAATAAAAAGGAGCAACGTGTTTTATTTGCCATTTTGAAAATTTATGGTTTTTTTAAAGAATACATGGGGAACACGGGTCTTTATTTAAATAAAAAGAGATGAAATGCCAAAAATGTCCCTTATATCTAACTTGCAACTGCCTATGTCCTCCCACTGAGTCACATATCGATAAGTGTTCGACGTTCATTAACGACTTTCTATTGACAAATTTTTTTTGAAGTTATTGACAATATTTAAACTGCGTTGCTCTTGTTGTTATTTCATTTGTTAACAGTTATGAATAATGTATTGACAACTCTAATATAAGTAATGACAATTTAGATAATTCTTTTCGCTTTAGTATACATATGATGGTAAGAAGTTACAAGTTTGTAATTGACAAATGAACATTAACGTTCCACCTTTAAATATTATTTTCTTCTTATTACTAACAAAAAAAATCCATATTACTTATATCAGTATAACCTATATATTGCAGACATTAATAAATAGTATTGATAAAACTATCAAAAAAAATTGACAACTTCACTGTAGTACTAACAACCCTTCAATATCCATTTAAAGATGACCAAGGGTTTGTTTCCTATAATCCCTATTGAAATTCAAGCAAGGCCTATAACCCTATCCTTCAAGTTGCTTCTAGAACTCGCTCTTATTCTCGATTTCTCTATCATCATAAGTTTCCTCTGTCGTCACCTTAATATTGGATAATGACACCAAAGATAGTGACAACCTGATATTATCCAAAACCTTATCTTGCTGAACATTTTAACGAGTAGATTGTGAACAGACATTTGAGATTACAGGGGGTTTCAGTTGATATAGGTATAGAGATATAGGTATAGAGAGAATGAATAGAGATTGAGACAAGTAGGATGTTTTGCATAGGAGAGAGAATAGTTAATGGTAGTTTCATCTTTTCACATAAATTTGTAAAATCTCATTTTCCTGATTGATGATATCCATATATTCTTTCTCTTATTCATGACATTCAATGAGGTTGGAAAATTCAGGATGTATTTTTTTTATCATTCTCGCTTTTTCTTTGCTGCCATATTCTTGAATGTCACTTTCCCTTCCATGTTGCTTGTTTGGTCCCAAACGTGTGAATAAACAATTGATTTTTATTTATATACAATTTTACCATCATAATTATATTTTACTCCTCAGTAATAATAAACAGTTCAGCTCCATTCTTAGGCCCGGTCTGGTATGAGTTAGCATTAAGACAGAAAAGTTCCATACACGAGATTTGCACAGTGCTTCGAGTCGCTAGACCGATGATGACTGCAGTCTCATTGTTGGCATCGCCCACAGTATCCTTCGTTACTATCAAAGCTCCTCGTCGTAACAAAAGGATCAATCGGTTTCTCCCATTCATTTGGAATTCGCAGCCTCTCATTCTCTTTACCATTTTCTTTGATCTGAGCTTCTCAGTATTACCATGGTTTCTTTTGCCGCTCCAGATGCCGTGGCTTTCAAAGCCGCCGGTGTATCAAGCAAGTTAGGTAGCATCTTTAACATCAAAGCTGGTCAGCTGCGCCAATACTCTCCGATCCATGGAGCCAAATTGTGTCAGCGTCGTCCCCTTTTGCGTCTTCAACGCAGATCGAAGAATGCTTCATCGAGCTCGTGTGGTATGGATCTCCCTCTTTCCTCGTTTCTGCCTTCTGTTTTAGTCGTTGATTTGATCTCTTGTCGCTTAGTGTGAAGCAAAGTGTGCCCACACCGGTGTCCAAGCATACGTGAGAATGAGATTGTTTATCTTTGCTTGACTTTTCATTTGAGTTTGGTAAGCGCAGGTGTAAGAGCCTATGCTGCTACTATCGAGGAAGCTGGAACTCATACAGCCCAGAATATGGAGGCTCCTGTTGTTATTGTCACAGGAGCATCCAGGGGTATAGGTCGAGCAATTGCATTGGCTTTGGGTAAAGCAGGTTGCAAGGTTAGCGGTTCTTTTTCTCTTCAAGGAAAAAACAAAAATACATTTTCCTCATTTTTAAATGGTAACTGTTACAGGTTTGGAATAGTAATGAACAAACATTTCTGCAGTTTGGAATAATTGTTTTATAGTACTGCAAAGTGGCTCGGTAAATTTGGAATGGATATTTTTGCTGTCAAATTAACTTTGGTAAGCTGGTGGATCTTGATTGTCTTTTGGTAATTATGTTGAGAGGCTTAAGGAGGAAGAAGGAGGAGGAGCTTAAATTTTATTGATAGTTTGCTAATTTTGATGGGTTGTCTTGTTTTTAGCTAGCCCAAAAAAAAAAAAGAAAGAAAGAAAGAAAGAGACTTTCATTTCCAAGTCTGTTAATGTTATGATATAAGCTTTAATTCTGCCCATAAAGCTTTTGGCCTTCCTATTACAGGTTCTGGTTAATTACGTAAGGTCGTCCAAGAAAGCAGAGGAGGCTTCCAAGGAGGTAAAGAACTGCTTTTATAAATTTCTGATAATATTTGTTTTGACCTTTCTGCACCATCCTCATACTGGATTTAGTCAAGTATAATTGGTCAACAAATTATTGCCACTTGTCAGTGATCTGTACCAACTTTTTACATAATATCATGTGCAATTTATGTTCACGCATTTCTTTCTTGCAATAATACATGGAACTCAGATATCCTAAAAATATAGCCTTTCTGCTCTTAATTTATTTGTAAAGATCACCACAATCCTTTGGTTTTAGATGTTTATCATGGATATAGGAGCTACATGTTTACATTATTTGTAAAGGCACAGCTGTTTGATTATGTTCTATTTCTCTTCCCCGGAAGAAATGAATAATTTTTTTAGTGCTAAGGAGGCGAGTGTATGATTTGTTCAACTTAATGTTCATATATGATATTGAACATTACGTTTACCGTTAAGCTATGTAATCTGCACTTCAAAAAGTTCGTGTAGATTATGTTGATAAAGAAATGATAATTATTGTCGAAAAGAAGTTCCTGCAAACTGTGTTTATATATAAATTTGTAGTTTAATATCATTTTCATTCTTGTTCTTTCAATCCTGCAAAGTTATATGAACTCATGCTTGATATCATTTTTGGCATATTGTACTCATGATATCAGCTCATGTCATCTGCGGTATTTTAGCCTGTGCTCCAGAAACTACAGATGGACTATATTTTACAAGTACATTTGTTAATTTCTTGCAGATTGAGGCGCTCGGGGGACAAGTTCTTACATTTGGGGGAGATGTTTCCAAGGAAGCTGACGTGGAGTCTATGATTAAAACTGTGAGCAAATATTTATGAACAGTTTATATTTATCTACCAAGGCAGTTTTATGACCTGCAAATTTGCAGGCAGTTGATGCTTGGGGAACTGTTGATGTGTTAATAAATAATGCAGGTAATCTGGATAAAACATCCGGTTCCAGTAGCTTTCAGTTGTGAATGTTATACTGAAATAAGGTACCCTAATTTCAGGGATCACTAGAGACGGTTTGTTAATTAGAATGAAGACATCTCAATGGCAAGAGGTCATTGATCTGAATCTCACCGGCGTTTTTCTTTGCACGCAAGCAAGTATTTTCCCAGTCTGATTTTCATGTTAATTAACTTGATCTTCTATTGAGTTAAACTGATTTTTATTCTGCAGGCAGCAACCAAAATAATGATGAAGAAGAAAAAGGTGACGTCATACTTCATTATTGTTTTCACCTTTTTGTGAGGTTGTAGATGTTGTTGGACAGAATCTTTTGGCCTTCATTCTGATTTGCTCTCTCTGTCAATTCATCTGTTTTTTTAACTTGTCGTCAGTCTCTTTCTTGACACTTCCCTTTACTGTAAACAACATAAGTTATCATGATGTTTGGGCAGATAACCAGACATTATATTTATACTATTAGCTGCAGAGAATATGTCCGAAGGTTACATCCTTGGTCTTGTAGGTTCAGCCCATTGCTTTCTAGTTCCATTAATTGCAAGAAAGCATCAAGTGGTCATTGAATCTCTCAACCTGTATATCTCAGTCTGCTGCTGTGATTGCAGGGAAGGATAATTAATATTGCATCAGTTAATGGTATCATTGGAAATGTTGGTCAAGCTAATTACAGTGCTGCAAAAGCAGCAGTTATTGGCCTGACAAAAGCTGTTGCGAGGGAATATGCTGGCAGAAACATCAATGTAATTATCTAAAAATCTCATCTTTTATGCCCAGCATCGAAGATTCAGGTTCCCAGCTGATGATTCATAACCCAGCATTTCCTTCCAGGTTAATGCGGTTGCCCCTGGGCTTATTGTATCGGACTTGACTGCCAAGCTAGGACCTGACATTGAGGAGGAATATTTGAAGTCAATTCCCTTGGGTGAGTCTAAATGACAAAACAAAGCACCTCAGCTCTGGGGAACGAAAATAGATAAATGGAATTTTTGCTTGATAAATAATTTAAGAAAATCTAGATAACTTGCTCATTCCACTTTGATTCAGGACGATATGGCCAACCAGAAGAAGTCGCTGGACTGGTGGAATTCTTGGCTCTTGATCCTGCTGCCAGTTACATCACTGGACAGGTAAATTGATATACTGCCTTTATGGTTCTACAAACAGAATTTGCTCACTTAAACTATCCAATTTATGGTATACTAGGATATCAGATGAGCTAAGTATTATGACTTGCCCTCACAATTTAGTTTCCATAATCCACCAGTGTTCCTCTTTTTATTCATTTGTTGAGTACGTATTTAGACCAAACTTGCCGCGTGTCAGGTATTAACCATAGATGGAGGGATGGTGATGTAAGTCACCGATTTTGTGCTACTGGCCACAGAATCTTGACTGCTGCAGCATGGCGTTTTTGTGGTGTTTCATTGTATGACATTTTTTTTAATTAGATTGTCGCTATTCGAGCTTAGTAATCTTTTAAACTTGTTTAATTAAAGAACTTAATAACGTGTTGATTGAGTTCTGATATGCTATTAACTATGAATAATAAGTTTGTATTAAAAGTTCATGATATATAAGAAGAGATTCCAAATATAACAATACATGTGTGATATATCTGAATGAAATCGAGTTCAATTATACTGAGAAATTACCAAGTCATGGAAACATGAATCCCATTGAAGTGAACTACTAAATTCTCAATTTCTGTCATCCTACTTTCCTAACATAACACAAGAATCGCATATAGATCTGTATATATAGGGGCCTCAACACAGAGCATATACATTTTTGGTACCCCAATTGAATCTTCAATACTCAAATTCCCCCTTATGATATATTTTAGTCTTTTTCACGAGAAGAACTTGTAGCCCTTTGCCGAAAGGATGATATTCCTCAAAGCACCGATTGGGGATAGCGTCATCAGCATAACACCAAGAACGATGCAGGTCTGTGCTTTGTATGCAAGCATTATAATAATACATTGAATCAGAAAAAAATGAAGGAAAGTCTCAGAAAAATTATCACTTGAAGACTGAATTTTCAAAGTAATGTCAATTTAAAACGTACCCAATTGACTATCCATGATAAGGAAAATGGCTTGGGTTTGTAGAGCCTGAGCCACATGATACAGGGAATCTGCAAATAACATGGCATGATACATTGTCTTTCCTAAGAGAAATTGTAGCATATTTAAAATATATATTTGAGTTAATCTCATATTTGTGATTAATTCTATCTCAACTTCTTTTCCCATCACGTAACATACAAGTTGATTGCTAGGTAGATAATAATTTGTGAAAAGAAAGATTTGGGTGTACTCACAAAATATGAATTTGGAGCAAAGGCAAATCCTCCGAGGAATCCCAGAAGAGAACTGAAGAAGGGGATCGCCATGGCAACGATCATTGTTAACGCTGTAAAAATAATAAACCATAAATGTTGCAACTATAATTTAAAACCCTTTTTTGCTGCTGCAGCTGCTGCATATACTCTTCCTCTTCTTTTTTGCCAACGCATATACTCCTTTTACTTATAAGGCAAAGAGAGGAAATAATTTTTTGATCCTACTTATAAGCTACTTCCTTAATTTTTTTATATAAATGTATAATTTTTTATTTATTATTACGCTAAGTTTTAACGTAGAGTTAATAAAGTTAAAGTTTTCCTTATCTATATAAAACATAGTAGAAGAGACTTATAAATAGGATTAGAGATAATTAATTAAGAACTCTAATTAGAGCAATATTCCATTGAATGAATGCTTATTATTAAAGCTGTTTTGTCAAATAGATGAAATTGAACGTGAAACAGTACTCCCTCTCGATCCTTTTTTAAATGGGATGTCCTTCATGAATTTTTAAACTAGATTCTTTGATTTATCTGAAGTTGTTAATAAATTCTTTAATCAGAGAGAAAGTATTATATTATATAAACCATTATCCAATTTCACGACTTCAAATTTAAAATAGTGCACATACCGACATATGTAGTGCGAGTAACGAAGCGAAGGAGGGAGGAGGGAGGAAACTTCAATTTCACCACCAAGAAGGTTTCCAACATATCGAACACCGGCATTGCATACACCTGTTTGTTATCCATTACACTAAACAAAATAAGACAATTGTAACACTAACAACTTTACATAGATAACTTAATTAATACTTATAATAGACTTAAAACTATTGTATGCACCAGCGAGCTTTAACAGTTGAGCTATGAGTTTTTAAGTTTGGGTTCGCATGAAGATAGAAAACATGTTTAAGAGAACTATTCTTAATTAAACTTGATGATATTTGAATTTAGCATAGTTGGATAGTCATGTTCAATAATACAAAAAGGAAAGAGAAGTCTGAAATTGAGATGTGAAATACTAATGAAGAGAAGAAAGTGATTAATGAAGTAGACCTGATAGCCTCCAATGACATGAATAACAACGAAGATGTTAGCGGCAGCAACGAGCCACCTAGGATGCTCCAAACCGACGAGGATATTGTCGGCGACGGAGTTGCCAAAGACGTAATATCCCAAAATGGCAGCAGGGAAGTAGCAGAAGGCGACTCCGATGTAGGCCCAAACGACTCCTCTCCACATGGGAACCTTAGAAGGCTTCTCCGGCGTGGAAGGGATGGTGGCTTGGATCTCCAGAGCGATGCTGTGGCCGGCGTACGCAAACGCCACCTCTCCCAACGACGTCAAGAAGTGGAAGGTGGCATCCGCCGTGCCGTGTGCTTTCACTGCGTAGCTCACGTCTGGCTCAACCCCTCTTGCCAATGAAGCCACCCAAGCGATGACTGAGTAGCTGTTACCACACACACACAACAAACCAATCTCATTCATAATCCTATTGTCCACATAAATCACTTTCATTTTAGTGCCTTGACCGGGTGTTTGATATCATGGAGTGGAGGCAAGGCAGTATGCGATACTTACGTGATGGACATGACAGCAGCAGCGAAGGAGATAACAGACATGGAATTGAAGTTAGGGATGTGACAGAGGACGAAGTTGATGGCGGTGAAGATGAGCATCCACCATGAGTTCTTGAAGTTGGCACAGTTGTGATTGCAGAAGGAGTCATGGGCCTTCTTCATAGAGTAGCCTCCCGTCACTACATAGGCAATGCATGTTCCCACCTGCACCATCACTTGCTGCGGCACCACTATGAAGAGCCCTAGCTTCTCCCCAAACGCATGTTGCCCTAGCTCGTGGTACCGGTCGAACCGCTTCCCCGGCACCATCTCGTGCATCTCCACCAGTTGCCAGATCGTGAACAGCGTGATCGTCCATGATAGTATCAGCACGATCAGCCCTGGTCCCCTTTACACTAAGCTTCGTCGGTTATATGAATTAGGACTGCTCTAACAACAACGATGACGACGACAACAAGCCTTGTCTTATTGACTCGGTCACATGAATTGCACGAGTTCATTATGTTCTAGACGTGTCCATAATGGACATTGATATATATGTAAGGGTGTGTTTGAAAGATTCAAAATTGACCGAATAATATGAACAATTGCAAAACCCATTCCAAGTGACATCTCAAAACCCTTTATAATTACTAATTTAAACCCATGAAGGAGATGAATCTCTTGAGCAAGAAATATAATAATGATGAAGGAGATGAATCTCTTGAGCAACGATTACAAGTTTAGTGAGAAGAGAAATAAGGAGGACAAGAAAAAAGATGAATCCGATAAGAGATTTTAATTCAGAGATATAGTGGAGGAGGAGGAGGAGGAGGTACGTACCATCCCATGTGTGACATGGCGTAAGGAAGGCTAAGTACACCTGCACCAACCATGGCAGTGAGATTGTGAAAAGCCGAGTACCACCATTTGGCTTTTCTGGATCCGGTGATCGGAAGCCAGTCCTCCAGCTGCTTCTGTCGTGCTGCCGTGGCTGCGTCATCAGCCAACCCCGATGCTTCATCGTCAACATGAGGCATTATTACGTACAATAATTAACCTCTAAGCAACTACCATTATATAGCAATCTCTCGTTCTTTTTGCCTAATGGTTGGAAACACAACTTTAAAACTAAGAAACTATTGAAGTTTCTCTCGGAATAATTCTACAAGAGTTCATCAGTATTTTGTTCTTTAAAATAGAGCCGATTTCACTAAGTATATCGCAAACTTTTTATCTTATATTTAACTAACTTTGGCTTTCTTATTGCACCAAGAAGTTTTATTCGCTTTCATATTGCACCAAGAAGTTTTATTCTCTTTCATATTCCACCAAACTGCTAAATCCTTATCCCTTGCCAAACTTGCTTTCAAGTTGCTAGCTGCAAAGAAACCAATTAAGGCTTCAAAATCAAACCCACACGTTTGGAAGAGTGTTGCTAATACGTGGCGGAAAACAAAGTATGGCGTCATATTGGATATAGATGATGGCAGCTGCGTTGGATTCTGGTTTGATAATTCGGTTGGAGAACTTTAGCCATGAATAAGGTTGAATTTAGTGAAAGAGACTAATCCCTCACAATGTGGTGAACCAAAGTTTAAATCTCTTGTAGAAGAGATGCAAACATTTAATATCCGATAGTGCCTCAAATAAGATTACATTCAATATAAGGATACATGTGTCTACAAAAAATAATTATCATAAGGATTAGAGAGTATTTATTTTGCCTTATGTAATATATTTTAATTTACACTGAAAATGTGCTTCTACATTTATCGTACTACAATGTCCCAAACGAAATTGTCTCAGGTAGGAGGATGATATATGTGATGGACAAAAAAAATAATTATAATCAGTCAAATTTAATTGCCAAATCATAATACATTAATTAGTGTTAAGAGAAAATATTTACTTTTTTTTTTTTCTAAAGTACATATATCATCTTATTGGAGATTATAATAGCGGTTTTCTTAAACCGGTTACCTAACTCTCGATTAGAATCACATTGATAAAACTAATCATGCTTATAAAGAGGTTTTACTTGTAAAATAAGTTAAATATAATAGAAAAGTAAAGTATATCTTAAAAACATGTATCATGTTTAAATGAATCAAACATAAAAAAATTTACCCCTTTTTAAAAAACATGTTAAAAATTTATTAGTCAAATAACATATATAATAATAACTTTCAATTATCATAAAATAAATATTTTCTAATGATAATTTTAGGAATAAAAATTTTAGGATGTTACAAAAGCAATCTTGCTCAAGGCACCATCTGACATTAAATATGTACACATCTCCCTACGAGGATTTAAACCTTGGTTTGCCATGTTGTAAAATATCAATATTTCTACTAAACCCAACTCCTGTTTTCTTTTATTCTTTTCCCATCACAATCCTTAGTCATGTAAAGATGCAACTGAGTTGAAGAATCTATGTAAGAAAGCTTTTGAAGGGGTCTATGATCAACCAAAGGCGATCACTAATTGATGTATCCATCACCTTATGAAAGAAGTGGTTAATAGCCTCTTCCGGGATCTGTACGAGTAAATGTAGACGTCTCATGCAATTATGGAGGAGATGCAGCTTGCAATGGAGTTATAAGGGACCATTAAAGAAATCGGATACATGGATTTCAACAGAAGTTAGGGTACACAACCTTAACTACTGCGAAATCCATGCTATTTATAGTGGCCTACAGATTTGTCACCATCTAAGATTCTGTACTAAGATCCAGATTTATACAGATTCTTCAAACGATTTACATCTCCTAGTGGTCTGTGGGTCGAATCACCCATTGTTTAAGGATATCAAGGATTTAAGATCTCCCATTCTTTCAAATTAAGATATGGAGATTATACATTCTTACAAGAGAGGTATCAGATTATGTTTCAATCAACATTGTGAAAATCAGATTGAATTAGCCCGTTAAATTCATTAGATAAGAAACCAATCATCTTTCTGATCAAATATGATAAAAACTGGCTGAAAAAAAAAGAATTGGTCATTGAAGAGAAATTCTTGTGTTCGTTGGTGTAATACATCATTTATACTCCCTTCAATCAAAATGCTTCGATTGTCATTTGTGGGTATTACATATCTTTTGAAATTAAATTGATCAAAACCAGTGAATGTACATACCAACTTAATGAGATATGTAACTTTTTTGCCAGATAATGAAATGTGTAACTAAACTCAGAATCATGTGCCAGAAAAATCAAGTATTGCTTTTCGTTCTAGACATGATTATGATATTTAAACGTGTATACAAAACTAAACAATTATAAAATATTTTAAAATTAGGATATAATCTATTTATATCTCACAAAGCCAAAACAAAGAAGTAACTATAACGGTTAACGAGTGGTCAATAATTAAGAAAATAATGATAATAATGACATTGGTCAAACAAAAAAATTAGAAAAGGAAAAGGAAAAGGAAAGAGTGGTGCAAGAGCAACAGGGCCAGAGGACCATATTAAGAACGGACCGCTTTCTATTTTCAAGGAAATTGCATGAAACACCGTTACATTCGTGTCCCGTTCACGTATATAAACCCAACTTCGCTGGCCGTGAATTAAGAATTTCATCGTAGCTCGTTCTTCTCCTCTCTTGCTTCCTCTCAAGTTTCTTTCTTGGAGGAGGCAAGTCATACCTTCTGCGTTTCTCTCTTCTCTCGCATCTCCTGCTTTTTTATTATTCTCTTCTAGAAATTAAATGGCGGCCTCCAGATGGTTGAAGCCCGAGGTACTTCCTTTTCGTTTGATCTTTTCGCTTTTCTTTTCTTTTTCCTAATTCGTTTTCATCAATGTTCATCGTCTTTTATTCCCGAGAATACGACCAAAATGCTAATGCCATTTCAGCTCGTTCACTTGTTGCGATCGATCTGTTAGTAATGGTAGCTGTTCTGATGCCTGGTCTGGTTTAATTTGTCATTTTCGGGTCATGGGCGGAGATTCTATTTTCATCGTAAGCATCGTCGGTTAATTGATTAGGAGAAACGGCTCCCTCTCTCTCAGCCCGTAAATTTCGGAGAAGCTTCTTCGCTGGATTATTTGTTTTGTGTTCTTAAGAAGCCAATTTCAGGAAGAACCAAAAAGAAAAACACATTCAGATTTCCAATCTTCTGATATTTCTTAATAATATTGCAGTAGTAGTAATAAGGAGGGACCAAATGTTTGGTATAAAATGGGATGATTTTCTGAATGCGTCCTGTTTCTTGTCTTGCGAATAGGTTTACCCTCTTTTTGCTTCAGTTGGTGTGGCCGTTGGGATCTGCGGTATGCAACTCATCAGGAATATCACTACCAATCCTGAAGTCAGGTGCATTATATATATTTCAAACAGGGGATACTTGTATTTTATCTACTAAACATGCTTGTTTCGGGTTCTTCCCTTCCAAGTATGTATTTTGATATCTATTTTTGCTTTACCTCCATGTCTGTTGGGAAAACAATAAAATAAAATGTCGCCATTGTTACGACCTAATGAAACCTCTGTTTTATGCACCACATAAACAACAGAAAATCATCTGTACGCTTAAAATTGATTCTTTGAGGAGAGATAGTAGGAGATGTAACCACTAGCCACATTCACAACAAAAAAACCGATGGTACTTAGTAACGAAGCCCATAATCTATAGGCAATATCAAAATCAAATCACTCTTTTCTACCATTTACTGTTTACTCTATATTCATCTAGAGATGTGTCATTTTTTTAAAGGTTTCTCTGTTTGCTGAAGGATAAGAAGTACTTTTAATTGAATTTGTCTGTGTTGAATCCTTTTGTTTTTGTGTACTTGTTTTTGAAGTTGTCGTGAACTAAAAGATGAATCGGTAATGTGCAGGGTACTGAAAGAGAATAGAGCAGCAGGAGTGCTAGAGAACTTCGCAGAGGGTGAGAAGTATAAGGAACATGGACTGAGGAAGTTTCTCCGCAACAAGCGCCCTGAGATTATGCCATCTGTGAACAACTTCTTCTCTAAACCAAACTAAGTTGTTCATTCATTCATTGATTTTGATTCCTGAGATTAGTTTTACGTTTTAGGACGCTTCAATCTCATTTTTCATATCAATACTGATTGCAGTTTGTTGTTGGACCAAGCATGTCCATGTCGTTAGATAAATAATAAAGTTCCTCATTTTCTCTCCTTTTACCCCTAAAGAAATTGTATGATTAATTGAATAGACAATGGGAGTGGTTAAAAACACTACTTTTTTTTTCAATTTATTTAATTAAAAAATTATTGGGAGAATGTGATAGAAGGATTGAAGGAATGAAATTATACATTAAAGTATATTTTTAATGTTTTATTTTAACAACCTTACTGTTATTTAAAGAAAAATGATGATTCATCAAATGTAAACAATAATTCTGCAATTAAATACTGATAAAACATGATTAAATTTTTAAGTATTCAATGTAATAATTTTCATATTTTAAAATTAACTATATTTTATAATTATTTAATTCTAGAATCTCCATTTAAATTTGATAAGTCATCATTTTTTGTTAAATAATGCTAACTTTGCTGAAATAAAGGATTAAATAAAAGACCAAATTGAAATTAATTCAAGTTAAATGATTAAATGCATATTTTAGCTTATAATTTAATTCCTTCAATCCTTCCATCACACTCTCTCATTAATTTTTTAATTAAATAAATTGAAAAAAAATTGACCACCAGCTCACGAAGCTTATCTAGAAGATTTTTTTTATTTGCATTCATGCCTTTTGGAGAGAGTTGGTGATGAAGGAAATATGACTGTTTCACCAATATTTGAGATTCGTAGAGAGATGTTGTAAATTGTAGAAGCTAAATTGTAAATTTTGAAAGTTCCACGGTGGAGTAAAAGCTATTAATAATTTATAACTAATTTTATAATTTATAATTAATATTAAAAACTCAGTTGCAAGCATTTTATTTTAGCAATTCATCATTTTTAGGATTGACAACTTAACTGTACTAGGAGTCATGTAAGTTTTTTTGGACAAACATTAAAAAAGATATTTAAAATTTAAAAAATATAAATGAGAGTTTCGAATTTGCTTAATCCCGAATCACAATACTAAATTAAATAGGAATTTCAAAACGTGAGTAGAAAGAAAATATTACTTTAAAATGTTTTTTTAAAAATAGAAGGAAGGAATAAGCAATGAAGGAGCACTGGGTGGCCATGTTGTTGTATGGGATAAAAGTAAAAGTAAGTTGTCTTTTTTGTCCGATTTTGACATATTTATGTATAATTTTGCAACCCAACAAACTTTATAATGGCTTGCGCAAAAAACAAAAATCTTTATGATGGCAGATGTCTCGATATAAAATTTTTTTGGTAGATTTATCCCTCATTTACCTTTTTTTGTGTTGAAAGTGAAATCGTTTTGGTTAAGTAGTGGAAATAAATAAATAAAAGTTGGATTGTTTTTCAGGGCCATCAACATTTGACCGTTGAAGAAGACCCACCAATTTCAAAACAAAACCAAAAACAGAACTAGCCGTTACGCTGATTATCTTCAAAGCCCTAATTTAGTGCGCCTCTTCGTGTTGAGTATTTTCCAAATCGCATCCCACTCCTTATTCTTCTTCTTCTATTCATCGATTCAACCGAATCCCTCACTTCCATTTCAGAAAACAACCGACCTGGTATCTTAATATTCTCGCTGATTCAAACATAGCTTTTTGGTAATTCAAAGGAAAACCAGGTCATGGCCGCAAGAACAGTCGCCAAAGACATAATCACTCTTCGCGGTTCTGCTGCAATAGTTAGCGAGTTCTTCGGTGTGATAACTCTTCTTTGTTCCCGTGCCGATTTCTTTCAACCAGAAATTCTTTGGGGTTTTCGAATCTGATTTTTTTAATTTTTATCTTTCCTGATCAGGATATGCTGCTAATAGGTGATCACTTCTGAACTTAAACCCCCCGGCCCCCCCGGTTCAATCTCTCTCTATTTCAAATTTTCTGTGGTTACACTGATATTAAGTAGTTTGAGTTGGAACTTTCTCTCAGCATTCTTTACAATAGAGGAGTTTACCCAGAAGAAAGCTTTGTGAAGGTCAAGAAATATGGCCTCCCAATGTTGCTCACACAAGATGAGGGTGTCAAATCTTTTATTGCCAATCTAACTGCTCAGCTATCTCGTAAGCCCCTGACTCCTTGTTTATACCATGGTCATTGAAACTTGAGGTTGATTTCTCCTTGACGAAAATAATATTAAACATATCCACTTCCTTATCATTTTGACGCTGCCAATTCCAACTGAACTGGGACTGATCACTATTATGTCTTGGAGCGTTTTTTTTAGACGATGGTTGAAAATGATGGAAATAAATCATGGAGTAACAAAATTTTGGAAAATGTAAACATATCTTGACTTGGTAATACATGATTAAAGACATATAATCTTCATTATCTTAATGCTGCCAATTCCAACTGAACTGAAACAGAACTCTATTCTGATATCTGGAAACTTTTTCTCAATGCCATGCTTGGAAACGATTGAAGAAATTCACAGAGTAACGTAATTTGAAAGAATTTCACTCATTTTGGCTTGGTTATTATAGTATTAATATCCCCACTCTCCTTCTCGGTGCTGTCAATCTTCACTAAACTGAAATATCCGAATCTCCTAATGTTGTAAAGAATGGCTTGAAGCTGGGAAGTTACAGAGGGTTGTCCTCGTTATAATGAGCAAGGCCACCGGTGAAGTCCTTGAAAGGTGGAATTTCAGCATTGAGACCGACTCTGAGGTTGTTGAAAAGGGGTAAAGTAACCGACTTTCTGCGTGAACTTTCGCTCTTTTATTTTGTAGAGAACTATGAAACTTGACGCATGAAAAATGAAGGTTTGTTTATCCCATGCACTAGGAAAATGTATTAGCTTTGATTAATTGAAACTCAACAATTCGTATTTCGTCTTCTTATTAACACCAGTGTCTCAAGTACTCTGCTCTTCATTGATGCTTTTGTTTTTGATCTGATCTTTCAGTGT
>JANTPZ010129686.1:0-15904 GCA_025593235.1 Vachellia pachyceras
CCCTATCCCTAATACAAAAACTAGACTAGAGTTTTGCTTTAATAAAAAATATCTTAATGTACTTTTATCTACCAAATTAATATTTTTTTCATTTAACATCTCATGATTGTACATATTAAGGGCGCTTGTATCAAAAGATAGCTCTAATTCACATTATTGAACAACATATTTTAGAAAAAGTAACATTCATTTATTACAAATGATCAGTCAAACTAATTTTTTTATATCTTAAAGTTAATTATATAACTAAAATATTAAGGACATGATGGCTTATTTCTCTAGGGCATTAAAAGAGAGTGACGCATTCACTGGTACAAGGTGGCTGAGACATGTTGCTAATAAGCTACCGAGCTTATTGCTTGTTTGAAAAAAGTTTATTTATTTTCTAAAAATACGTTTGTAGAAATAGTGTTTTTTTTTAAAATGAATTAATCTCCTCTATATATTTACCTTTACTTACGTAAAAGTACTTTTCTACCGCTTTTCCAAACGAATACAAAGTGAGGAACACTCGGAAGGAGAGCTTCTTGAAGAGATTAAGAGAACAATGGATCAAAATTGGGATTCAATGATCAAGTAGTATAACAAAGAGATTTGTAGAGGAATAAGATTTGCGGAGGGAATAAGATTTTTTTTTAGCTCACCCCTAATTTCATTGCATAAATTCTCGAGTATGGTGCTATAATGCTTGTTTGATTTGCATGTTCAAGTCGAAATGAAACGATTATCACATGTTTACCTCAATTTATGTAAAATCACTCTTCTAACGGATTTTTAAACATGTACGTAGACGCGTACACCTCTTTGTAACCTTTTGTTTTATTTGAAAAAAAAAAGAAAGAAAGAGCAGAAGAAAATAGGTCAAACGGTGGAGAAAGGGGTGGGACAAGGTTTTGTTGGGAGTTTGTGGGTGATTGGGGAGGTTGCCATTGGCGCCTGGACTCGCGTCCCATGTAGACCCATAAGCCTCAAACACATTATCATAACTGCTGTTTTGGGTTATTATGTGGGGCCCCCTCCTCCCAATTAATCATTTAGGCTTTTTTGAGGAAAAAAATATTCAATATTATATATACATATAAATGTGACCGTTTGGCAGCACGTTTACTACCCCAAAAACATGTTCAACGGTCGTTTCCCGTAAAACGAGATAATCTCATCCACATATTTACCTCGATTTATGTAAAAATACTTTTCCACCACTTTACTAAACGGATCCAATACATGGATGAAGATTTTTATGATGTTTATGGCAAATTGATAATTCAGTTCATTTAATCTTAATTTAATAATAAGCCAGTCCCGGATTCAAACTCATTTATTTATGTTGTAGACATTTAATTTGTTAATTTCCACACTTTATGAATTAGTCGTAACTTGATCTCTAAACTGTGTGATTTTTTTAAATGCAAGGAATAATATATTAAATTATTAACAGTTTGAGGGATTTTTATTGAGTGAGTTACACTTTAGGTAAGGGAGTCAATTATAACTAAATTAAAAATACAGGGATAGCATGATTAATGTTATGAAATTATATATAAGTGTGATATGTATAAAACTGTTTGGGTTCTTATTAGAATTCTCTCCCTCTAAATACTAAATACTTGTTTGGGAACTCCATTGGGAGAAATGAGTTTACAAATTCTGAGACATTTAGTGGATTTCGAGATGGTTATACGGATTTCAATATGGTTTTTATGAATTTAAAGATAGTTTTTACGGATTTTAAGATGGTTTTATCTCAGCTTACGTGCTCCATTTTAGGAATGGAGTTCCCAAACAAACATTCAATCTCCATAACCACCCTAATGAATTATTTAGGAGGAGTTTCTAATTGTTATTTTTGCCATTATTTGATCCTAAATAATATTGTAACCATAGCATTAGACTTTAAGAGTTTGAGACCTATAAATGAAAGTCGTTTTTATAAATGATATATATATTTCTTTGCTCCATCTCTCAATTTCTTCTTCTATCTTCAAACTCTCTCATTTTATGATAATTAATTGTTTGAATGTGTATTTTTCTCAATTACTCTAGACTTATAGGGTAACGTATAAAGCTTATAAGTAATATTTTAATTTTCTGTTATTCATGATAAACTTCTCTTTCCATTATGATACATTTGAACAACAGAGAGAAAAAGATATTTTAAGGTATATATACAGATGAAAGCATAAGATTACCAAAAAATTGTTTTAAGATTTTGTTGTTATTATTAAGTGTTAAGGTGTAAATATGTTCAAAAAATTTTACTCGAAAGCAATATTACCCCAAAGGTATTTTAAGGAGTAATGTCACATCAAAAGTTTACAACTTGTAGCAATTTCGCCATGCACATTATTCAAGTTAAGTTTGACTGTTAGTTGGCCAAAATATATTGAATTGGCAGATCCACGTGTCGTCCATATCATTTTTGTTAAAATGCCAATTTGTTCCGAAAATTTTTACTAAGGAGTAATGTTTTTTCAAAATTTTTTGAGTTTAATATTATTTCGAAAGTTTTGAGGTTATAGCCATTTCACCTTGACTGTTACCCAGGTTAAGTTTAACCATTAATTAACCAAATATTGCCAAGAATAAAGCTGCTAGAAACCCTCTGCCCCTGTACCCCAGCAATACAAAGATAGGTGGATACCTCTTTGATTTTTTCTTCACCACACATCATGCTTTCAATTTTCTCCAATCTTTTAGATAGGATGCATTTTTTAAAATTTTTCCTTATTTATAAATCTAAATGGGAAACTGAAGTGGATAACACATGGACATATCAAACAAGCATATTTGGTTAACTAACAGGTAAATTTAACCTAGATGATAGTCAGGATGAAATTGTTACAATTTGAAAACTTATGAATTAATATTACTTTTAGTTGAAAACTTTCGAGGTAAATTTACTTATAAACCCAAAAGAAATTATGTGGATGCATGGAACTATCACCTTAACATATTTGATTAAATAACAGTCAAACTTAATATAGATAACAGTCGAGGCAAAATTACAACGATTTGAAACCTTGTGGGATGATATTACTTTTCAAAAAAAAAACACTTAGGAGGCAACATAACTCAAATGAAAAATTTTCGGGGCAGAATTGGATTTTAACCTATTATTAAACCTTTTTTCATGCTAGAAACAAGAACATTTATCATCTTTTTGGAAGTTGAAAGGAGGGTGAATGATAAAACATATGAAATTTTTTTAGGCACAAGTATCTTCCCAATAAAGGCAATACTATTTGAAGTATTATCAAGCACTTAAAGCACATCTTCAACAGATATTCAAATATTTATTTACCACGTTGTGAATTACTAGTCCCTTTCGCTATGTCCTGCATCTTTTTTGCTAATAACATACATCCTCCTACAATAGGTCATCCTGTTCAAGATATTATTAAGCAGTGATTGTGATTGCATCTCCTAGCAGGGATTGTGAAAGATAAATTCATTCCACCATACTCAACCCCTGTTGGTACATGGTTTTAGTTTTTGTTTTTACCTGGATTGAAAGAGTGGTTTGTAAGTTGAGATCAAATGTGTAATCTTTTTTCTTTTTCTGGGTACCTGGAGAGGGTTTAAGAAAACCCAAAGATAAACAAAAGATTAGACAATTGAGCAATTAAAGCCCAAGCTCTCTGTAGCCACCAAGGTCCGCAAGTGATGCAGACATGACTGATATGCAGATGAGCATCTGCAAGAAGATGATTATGCTCTCCAGATAAATGTTTAGTCCGTTGGGAGAACGAACACAGATTCCGAGGCAAATGGGCTATCCTAACAAGCATGTTCCTTCAAGTCCCTTGAAGAATTCATTAAACCTTGCATTCGAAAGAAATGCAGGCTGCCCACATTATTGGTGCACTCCTTGATTTAACATGTCCTTGAGATTTTGGGCATCAGATTCAAAGATAATCTTTTTGAGACATGAGTCCCATGCCACAATCCTCAATAAAATGCCTGTTTCACTGCTCATTTTTTTAGTTCAAAATGCATTTTGGTCCAAAGTTCGTTAGCTTCAAGATTTCAGTGTTTAGCAACTCTATTTTTCAAAATGTATTTGGAGCAATAACTCATTTTCACTCTGCCAAAATATATTATGAATCCAACGTTTATACAAGCATAAATGCATTTTGAATAAATGTCATTTTTCAAAATATATTATGGTCAACGGTCATTTTCCCAATGATTTTCCAAACGAGTATTTAGTGAGTAAAACTAGCTACCCATTTTCCGTTATGGTCACAACTAACCCCACCGCAACCCGCCTTTCTTTCTTAGTGTATGTTTGGGAATCCGTTGGAAAGTGCTTTTATGCAAGCCGATTAAGTATGTGAGAAGAGTTTTATCTTGACTTGTATACAACGTGAAAAAAAAAAGAGGAAAAAAGCTTCTCCAAACAGCCATCGATAGACACTGCCCAAGCCATATTTGTCTGGGAGGTTGGAAAGGAACAGTAACACATACAGTATCATTGCACTGTCGAACTAGCTCATAGTCTCGTGATTCCTAGTTGGGCCCCAAGATATCAATAAAGCCCAATATTCTAAAAATATAATTCCCAATTAATCCAGCTAGTTCGTTTTCTGTTAACCGCCCAAGCAACACCCGATAAAGCCCAATTATCCCAATAGAAACATCTCAGCGATCATTCTGCGACAATTGATTGGAGCCCAAATCAAGCCCATAGTCCAATGAAAATTATAAAGCAACAGTCTCGGCTTCAAAATATTACCAAAATCTATAAAAACCATCTTGAAATTTATAAAAACCATTTTGAAATCCGTAAAATCATCTTGAAATCCGTAAATTATCTCTAAATCTGTAAACTCCTTTCTCCCAACGGAATTCCCAAACGTACCCAATATCGGCTTGTAACACGGTAAATCAAGAATTAAATTACCTAGGTACATACTTGATAATGCTTTTAATAAAATTTTCTTCAATATGAGGATACACAGTTGAGAAAAGAAGCTAAAAAAGCTATTTAATATATTTCATAAGTAGATGAGTTTGAAAAATAAAATAAAGTGCAGTCCATGAATTGTGAACTTTGCGACTGATTTTGAATTTTATTATGCTACATCCATTCTTTAATATAAAGCTTAGATAATTAATTTGTGAATATTAGAAAATTAGTTGACCTAATTATTTGTTATAATTGGGTGCTGGCTTTCCCTAAAGTACCCTTGTTAACAATGTCAATTGGAACTAACCCTTGATAAAATTTTTTAACATATACAATCAATAGAGATACTTTAAAGAAAATTAATAAATTTAAGAGATAAAATGAATTGAGAAATCATATTCAAATAAAAAAATTGAATTGAAATCACATCAAATAAAAAATCAAATCATTCTTGTAGTAGATACAGGAAGTATTGATCCCCAAAATAAGATATTATAGTTTCATGATTAACGTATACATTTGGTTCTCTAAATTCTAATCAAGTATAAATTTCGTCATTCAAATTTAATAACTGTACTTTTATTCCTCTAATTTTAATATTGTTATTTTCATTTAATGAAATATGTTGAACCACCAAATTAAAATGGTAATTGTGCAATTAAAAATTATTCTAAAAGAATTGGATTTTGAGCTGGAAAGAATAGTGGTATGGATGGTCCATTTATTACATGTTATGGAAGGACATTGATTAGTGTGTGTGTGTGTGTGTAAAATTACTAGTAGTTAACACTATTTCTGTGTTAATATTCAATTGATTTTCTTTTGCTTAATCCTTATATAAATGGGTAAAACTATATATGTACACATATAATACCGAGCATTCCCACTTGTTGATAGAGATTGTAAAATCATTATCACCCCCCAAAGAAGCACATCTTTTCATCTAGAACAACTATATATACTTTGTTTATTTAGAAATGTAAAATTTGGCTGCTGATTACTTATCCAAAGTAGCTCATAGTACTGATAATAATTTTTGTATCTACAATATTACTAAAAACAGAAATGTAGAATTAGTTTTGCAACAAGAACAATCATCCTGCATAATATAATGCATATTTATATTCATTGTTTGATAAAGTTGTAATGCAACATGGAAGAACGGATTTTGTTTGAAAGACTAGCATGTATAAATATGACCAAATTACAGGGTTTCTTCTCACTAACAAAGCCTTCTGAGTCAAGATCATAGTAGATAGGGATGGTGACAGACGAGGAGAGAGCGGGTGATGATGAAGGGGGTTTAGAGGGTGGAGACGGAAGAGAGCGGAGTAAGAAAAAGGTGTAGCAAACATTGGAAGAAGTGGGAGTGGTATCAAATGAGACTCGACAAGGTGAAGGTGAAGCGACATATAGGGACAAGCTGTTGAAGTGTGGCCAGTTTTCATGTTCAAATGACTCGAGAGAGAGCAATGTTTTCAAAAAAGCATGACACGAGCATATTGAAAGCTTGAATGTTCTCTTTGGAGATGGAGTGGAAGGCGGTAAGAAGTCGGGGAAGAATCACGAGAAAGGGGAGGATGATGATCTCTACCCTACGCTTGTTGTGACTTGTGAAGAATATGAAAGATGGTGTCTTTCATGGCGCAAATCTTTGATTATTAAGTTATTAGGGAAGACCATTTCAATCTGGGGCATGAAAGTGGCTCTGCACAGACTTTGGAAAACAAGGGAGGCTTTTGAAATCACGGATCTGGATAACGGATACTTTGTGGTGTTGTTCTCTAATGAGGAGGATATGAATTATGTATGTTTTGAAGGTCCTTGGATGGTGACAGATCATTATCTGATTGTTCAACGGTGGCGCCCGAACTCTGATCCTTGGACTGCTGAGAGTCAAAGGAAAATTGCTGCTTGGATTCGGATTCCAATTCTCCCTTTAGAATTCTTCAACTCTAAAAGCATGTGGAAAATTGGAGGCTTGTTCAGGAAAACTTTGAAGGTGGACTCGATGACTTATCTAAAGGAACGGGGGAGGTTTGCTCGCATTTGTGTTGAGCTAGATTAGAAAAAGCGTTTGATTTCAGCAGTCACCATTTTTGGAAAACGGAGGTTCGTGGAGTATAGGGCCTTCACCTCATTTGTTTCCATTGTGAACTTTACGGACACCATCGGGATCGCTGCTTAGAGCTTCACTCTAACTCTCGAGAGGAGAACACGTCAGGCCTTAAGGAGGCTGAAGGAAAAGTGCACAAGAAGAGTGAGCAGATGGATGCTGGCGAGGCGAAAACATCCCAAAAGCGGGATCGTTCACATGAGTGCACACCGGTAGCCTCCGTCGGCAACGAAACATAGGTACCAGATAAGTTGGGTGCATAGAACTTGGTCGTGCGGCCACCACAGCGAAAAAATAGCGTCCCTGATTCGTTAGAGACCAAAATGAGTAATCAGCAAAAGATTCTGAAGAATAAGCCTGTCACCAAGGCCGTTAACGAGCAAAAGGGATTTAGTTCTCATACTTTAAGTAACGATGTGCTGGGAGCGAGATTCTCGAGTGGGCCAAATTTGGATTCCCGAAATGTTGGAAAAGATGTTACTAATAAGAGCAAGTGGGTCCCTTCGACCATGTAAAGAGAAAGAAGGAACGTGTGACCATTAGCGGCAAAGAGAATAGGGCCGCGAGGATCAGGAGAAGCGATGTGGGACTGAGTGTCTCCAAGCCCAACAAACAATCTTTTCTATCCTCAACCAATCCATTTAGTGCCTTAATGGACACGAGGGAATCAGGCACATCTAACTCTGGTGATTTGGCTAAGGACCTGAGATTAGAAGAGTCCAATAAAGAAGCGATGGAACTCGAAGAAGTAGAAGCCTAGAATGAGTTGAGAGATGAGGATGGTAGCAAGTTGAGTCTTTCAGGAACGCATGAGGGGACGGTGATAGATGAAAATGAGGGCATTATAGCCCACAATTTAATAAACAGTGTTGTCCCATGAATTGGTCTTTTAGAATGTAAGAGGCACAGGAAATAAATCTTTTGTGGGCCTTATGCATGAGGTGACTTCTAAATATAATATTGATTTGCTTGCTATTTTTAAGACTAAGTGTAGAGGGGTAAAGGCTGAACAAATTGCTAGCAGATTAGGCTTTTCTCATTTTAAGATTGTGGACGTTCTTGGCTTTTGAGGTGGTGTTTGGGTTCTCTGGCGTGATTCAAACTGGACTATTGAAGTCTTAGACACAGCAGAACAATTTATTCACGCTTAGGCAAAAAATGGGAATGATGAGTTTCTCATTACCTCTGTATACGCCAGTCCCATTGCAAGTAGTAGAAGAATCTTATGGGATCAACTATCCCAGATTGGAAGCAATATTGTAGGCCATTGGGTTATTGGTGGTGATTTTAATTACACACTCTATCAACATGAAAGGAGCTTTACGTCTAGGACCTCCAGTTTTGTGGATAGAGATTTTTGTTGTTGGGTCGATGGACTTGCACTAGATGACTTGGGGTGTGTGAGACCAAAATTCACTTGGAAACGTGAGGGCTATGAAAGTAGAATTGATAGGGTTCTTGCTAATACGGCCTTTATGGACAAATTTAATGATGTAATAGTGAGGTCACTTCCATGGTATAAATCTGATCACAAACCTATCTTCCTTAGAATGCTCATAGCTTCTCCTAGTCAACCAAAAGTATCAAGGCCGTTTCGGATGAATGCCTCTTGGCTTCTACATGAAGATTTTAAGTGCCTAGTCAAGGATGGTTGGGATTAAAATGAAGATTGGATTGTCAATGTGAATCTTTTCGCTGAACGAGCTAAGATATGGAGCCATAAGATGTATGGTTTCTTGGGTCGTAAAAAGAGACATCTGATGGGACAGCTAGATGGCTTATCTAAAACTATATTTCGTGACGGAACATCTTCTCCTCTTAACCTTCTACACAAGAAGTTATGGGAGGAGCTTGACGATGTCTTGATACAGGAAGACTTGATGTGGGCTCAAAAAGTGAAGATCAACTGGTATTTCTTGGGAGATAAAAACTCTAAATTCTTTCATGATTGTGCGAATGGGGGGCGTCGTCAAAACAAGATTGAAGCAATCCAAGATGATTCTGTGGCTTGGATTGATGATGCCAACAACATAAAGAAATTAGCCATTAATTTCTCTTATAATCTCTTTCAAGATGATAGTGAGACCTCTTACTTGCTAAATTGTGATATTACTTTCCATGTCATTGTGCCTTCACAGTTGGATGCCTTACCTGTAAGTATTAAGGGGGAGGAAACAAGAAATGCCATTTTTGATATGGGGGTACTAAAATCTCCAGGACCTGATGGTTTAAATACTTTATTTTTTCAAAGTCAGTGGGAGACAATTGGCTTGTGTCAGGAACATGATCGAAAACCCAGGTAATATCAAGCAAATAAATGATACTTTCATTGTCTTTATACTAAAAAAGGACAACCGAAACAATATTCAGGACTTCCGACCTATTAGTCTTTGCAACGTAATCTATAAAGCAGTCACAAAAGTGTTCGCTAATCGCATCAAGCAAGTGCTTCCGAATGTTATTTCTCCAAACCAATGTAGTTTTGTCCCTGGCAGAGTGAGCTTCGATAATGTCATTATAGCTCAAGAGGTTATTCATTCCATGCAACATATGAAGGGAAAGAAAGGTTTCATGGCCATTAAAATGGACCTCGAAAAAGCCTATGACAGGATTCATTAGGAGTTTGTAGAGCAATGCATTAAAGAGTTAATGTTTCCCTAGTGGCTTATATATTCCATCAAGTTTTATATTTCCTCCCCTAAATTGCACATCTTATGAGAAGGTAGCGAGGCAGAGGAATCTTACCCGACGCGTGGTATCAGACAAGGGGACACTATCTCCCCCTATTTGTTTGTGATCTGCATTGAGAAATTGACCCACTTAATCCAATCTGAATTGGAGAAGGGATGTTGGAAGCCTATCAAACTGTGTAAGAAAGGACCGCCTATTTCATATTTATTTTTACTGATATCTTATAATTTTTCAGAGGCAAGTCTTGATCAGGTGGAAATTATTAAGAAATGTTTGAAGAGTTTTTGTGAAGCCTCGGGCCAGAAGGTTAGTCATGCGAAAACGAAGGTGTTTTTCTCCAAAAATGTCAACCGTAACAGAGCCACACAGATAAGTACTGAACTTGGATTTACTCAAACTGGCGATCTAGGTAAATATCTTGGTGTTCCGCTTCATCATGGTAGGGTAATGAAGGAGACATATCAATTTATAGTGGATAAGGTGAAAAGTCGAGTAAGCAATTGAAAAATAAACAAGCTACCCGTTGCAGGGCGTTCTACGCTCGTTAAATTTGTTGTATCCGCCATTCCTAATTATTCAATGCAAACTGCGAATTTACCTATGAGCACATGCGAGAATTTGGAGAAGATCTCACGGAGATTCTTATGGGGAGAGTCTGATGACCAGAAAAAGATACACTTAGTGGCTTGGGATAAGGTGTGTCAGGAGAAAAAGGTAGGGGGCCTTGATATGCGGTACTTAAAACAGCAGGATAAGGCGAATATGATGAAGCTAGGATGGGGCCTTGTGAAAAGAAAGGATGCCCTTTGGGTGAGAGTGATACGAAGCAAGTATAATTGTGGAGACGACCTTCTGTCTACTATTGATCCCAAGAAACATGGTTCATGTGCTTGGAGAGGAATTAGGAACTCTTGGAAGAGCGTCTAGGAAGGAATGAAACACGTTATAAATAGAAATGGGGATGATGATGTTCGATGGAAGTGGGAGAAAAGTGGCGACTTTACAGTTAGCTCAGCTTATAGGAGTCTGAATGATAGAAGGGAGGAAGCGCAAACGTTGTGGCCAATTATTTGGAAACTGAAAATCCCGCAGAGAAGCAAGACTTTCGCCTGGGTAACCATTCAAGGACACCTTCTTACTAACTACAGAAAATGGAGAATGGGCATTTATCCAAATGGTTCTTTTGATGTGTGCAGTAACTTTATGGAAGATGACCTTCATGTGCTGCGGGACTGCCATAAGACAAGACTGTTTTGGGAGAGTATAGTGCATCATTCATATCACTCAACTTTCTTTGATTTTGACATTCATGCATGGTTTAAACTAAATATGACAAGGAAGATAATGAGAGAGGAGGGAGACTGGAAGCATAACTTCATTATAATTTGATGGCTTATTTGGCGAGTAAGGAATGAGTACATACATGGAGGTAATGAGGCTAGATATGGGAAAATATTCGCGCAAGCAAAAGTCATCCACCACTGTATTCTTCACTCGAGCACTAAAATGAGTGGAGTGAATTTAAACGGTAGAGGTGAAGTTGACAGGCGGCCTCCTTTTGAGAATATTTCAGACGGTATACAAGTCATGGTAGACGATGCCTACTCCTATGCTTCTGATACCGCAGCTTGTGGTGGCATTCTAATGAATGGGGGAGTTATTTTTGAAAGCTTTAAGATGCGTCTAGATCATGGGTATTGGCTTACTGCGGAATTATGAGGCTACTTAATGGGGCTTAAAAGAGCATGGGATTATGGAGTAAAAAAGCTTACTCTGACATCAGACTCAGCGGAACTATGGGCCTCCTCCAAAATGAGGTATCGGATCTTCATGAGGAATGAAGCATGATTAGTGAGATAAAAATGATGCTCCAGCGAGACTGGGATGTCAGTTTGAAAATTATCGAGAGAGATGCTAATGAAGCTGCTAGTTGTATGGCAAAGAATGCACTTGGTAGTGCTCTTGGACACTACATCCTTAATGGACCCTCTATAGTTGTTTTTTCTGAAGGCAGCGGGTGTCACTTAATTTTCTTTTTTTGTTTTTTTATCTTTTGTTTAATTTCCGTTTGTATCAAAAAAATAAATATGACCAAATTACCCTCTTCAAACCTATTTATAAGCAACATTCTCTTCCATAGAATTGTTCCTATATATCAACAACATTTTTCCTTATAAAAATCGATGCATTTTTTTGCCATTTTTACACTCAATTAGGGCTTGTTTAGAATCAATTTTAAGAATAGCTTTTACGGATTTCGAAGCAAAACTTAGGTTTTAAAGAATATATTTTGAAGAATAGCTTTTACAATTTCCGAGGCAAAACCTAGGTTTTGAAAAGTGATTTATATTTGGAAATTTATTAGCTTTTACGGATTCCGAAGTAAAAAATAGCTAGGAAAGAGGAAAGACAGAATAAAAAGTAAGAAAGAAGAAAGAGAAAAAAAAGAAAAAGTAGGAAAGATGGAATAGAAAGAAAGAAAAGAAGAAGAAACGTAAGAAAGAGGAAAGAGAAAAAATGAAAAAAGTAAGAAAGATGAAATAACAAAAAAGTAGGAAAATGAATAATAAGTAAGAAAGATAAAGCCTAGGTTTCAAACCGAGGTTTTGTAACAAAAATAGCTTTTCTGGAATTTTTTTTGTATTTGGACAAAACCTAGGTTTTGCAACTTGATCCCAAACAAACCCTTAATTGCACATCTCTCTCATCTTTTTTTTCCACGCATTTTCTCTAACTCATTTATCTTCATAAATAAGGTTATATTTAAGAAAAAATATATTTTTAACCATTTTTAATCGTAACTTCGTTTTAAATGTTACAGAGCATAGAATATACGAAACGGTGAACTACATTTATTACATGTAGGGCTAGGGCAGTAAATTCCGGCCATGAGTGGGTGAATTGATTGAAGTATGGAGTGAGGGCCCAGATTGTTAAGTGAAGGATCCGAACTTGCACGCAAGAGTCTGCAATTTGTGAAAGCAACGTAACAGCACGAAACTTCTCATTCAATGGATAGGGTTTGCTTCAAGGTGAAAACTGAAAAGCATCAATCAACTAGTTTGATTCCCTTCTACATTGCCAAGTGAATATACGTCAACAGACGTCATTTCTTTATTTTTTTTATTATTTGGGATAGAATGAATTAATAATAGAGCATTTATAAGACAAATAGAAGGAAATGTTCGGTTTTGCTTTTCAAAAATGTTTTACATAACTGTTTTAAAAAAAAATAAAAATATCTGTTTGGATGGTTGTTTTAAGGGCTTGTTTGGAAGCTATGAAAATAGCTTTTACAGATTCCGAGACAAAACATAGGTTTTGGAGAATAGATTTTGGAAAATAGCTTTTACAGATTCTGAGGCAAAAAATAGATTTTGAAAAATGATTTATGTTTGGGAAGCTATTAGCTTTTACGGATTCCAAGGTAAAAAAGTTGGTAGAAAAGAGAAAGAATGAAAAGTAGGAGAGAGGATAGAGAAGAAAGAAAAAGTAGAAAAGATGAAAGAGAAAGAATAAAAAGAGTAGGAAAGAGGAAAGAGAAAGAAAGAAAAAAGTAGGAATGGTGAAAGAGGAAAAAGAGGAAAAATTAGAAAAGAGAAAACCTAAGTTTCAAACCGAGGTTTTGTAACCAAAATAACTTTTTAGAATAAATTTTATACTTGGACAAAACCTAGGTTTTGGGTTAAAAACTAGATTTTGAAACCAAACATATGTTTCAAGAAGTGATGGCAAACAAGCCCTAAATCATGTTTGAAAATAAACATACTTTGATTAGAGGGCAAAATTTTAATAATAACTCAATTTCTTAGTGTGAGAAAAACCATTGAATAGAGAATAAAAGGATTTCTAATTTTTTTAAATAAAAAACTAAAATGCAAAAAGCAAAAGCAAAAAACAACTAAAAATTATTTCTGGGGGAGGACTAACCCAAGACTAATCTACATAGTTTTTTACTAACCTTTATCACTCATCACCATTACCAATTGACACATATGTTTGAAGTCCAAAAACCATCTTTAGTTACATTTATTCCTAAAATCTAAAAGACATCTTGAACAACAAAATTGGTATCTTGGAAAATGTTGTACTTGTATAACATGTATCTGCATTTGATTTTGATCTAAACTAAACTTTGGCTTCATGGTTCCTCAATGTGTTTCAAAATATATACAGTATCAGAGAACTTTATATACGGTTTAAGGTTATGAAGAATCATTTCATTAAAATTGGAATATCATTGTTCTTAGCACGCATCTGTATATTGACGATCCAACATCACTGTCAACCGTTCACTACTACAAAATGTACTTTTTACGCCCTATTTTTAACACAATTGGCGCTCTTTCTTAGCGGGCGCCTATGTGAGGGGAGTAGAAAGTTAAGACCTACGGCGCCCTATCTTAAAATTAGGGCGTCGTTATCATCAGAATTATGCCCCATAATTGGTCCTTCTTCACACCCCATATTTGGTTCTTCTTCTTCCTTCATTCATTCCCATCACCCTCCTCCAAAACAAGACCATAGCTCAGGTAACAGAAAATCATTAGCAATGAACTATAGCTCACATGCTTTCTCCATCGGCACAGTGAGGGACCAGAGGCGAGAGTGAGAGGGAGTTTGGGGGGAGACGCAGGAGAGAAGGGGAGGAGCTTAGAGAGGTGGTTTCAGCTTGAGGATTCTGCTTTTGGGATCATTTAGGCAAACAAAACGAGTTATTTTCACTAAACTTCTTTTATAAAAGCTGTTCTAAATATTTCTCTTTCTATTGGAAGTAATATTATGCTGATTAAAGAATATTTTTGGGATTTAGATATTTTGCCAGTTGGAGTTTTATTAGCAGAAGATCATGTAGATAAATTTCTATTATTAATTTTTGTGTAAGTAGGATTATTTATTTGATATCTGAATTATTTTAGAAATTATTTATATATTTTTCAGCATAAGGTTTCTAATATATAGGATATTTGACCATTAAAATTAAGTTACTTTTTAATATTGGGACATTTGGAGACTTTTGATGAATGGAGGTATTTGGAGATTTTTGATAAAATATGATATTTGGTCTATCAAAAATATTATCGATTTAGATTTGTTATCTTACTATTATATGGTTTTATAATTTATTTGCTCTATGAATAGATTTTTCAAATAATTTATATTGGTTATTTTTACCTATAAAATTAATTAAAAAATAATAAATCAATAGTTGTGCATTAAAAATTAAAAATTATGTTAACTTGAGGTATAGTCATATTAAAGAAGTTAAGAAGAATATTAAAATTTAAATATAAAATATATATATATAGTTGGGAATAAAGTGAGTGGAAATATTAAGGTAATTATTTATTTTTATTCTTTATGTATCTATATATTAAAATTTCGTATTTTGCATTACTGTGTAGATTAATTTGTTACTGGACCGTATTTGGTTACTTGATTCTCAAGGCTAGTGGGATTTAGCTTGGAATTGAGGTAACCGGGATTAATTTCTTTTATATGCTTGTTGTGAACTGTAAGGTGTTTTCTAACCCTTACTTTCTTAATGGGAAATTTTAATGGTGATTTACAAAATTCTAAATATTTTTATATATGAAATTTGTTCAGTGAAGCAGTGTATTTTTAAACTATATGAGTGTTTTGTTATACATGAGATGATGTGACATTTGTGATGAGTGATATGAACATGGCATCGGAACTGTATGATGGGTGACGAGCGAACTTTTAGTCGCCTCAGTCCGCGTCAAAAATTTTAACCGAATTAATGTAGTATAGCACCAATCCGGGTCGTATTCACTTTGATGAGCCGATAAAATGAAATGGAATCCTAGTAATTAGATGCGAGTAACTCAAATTGAAAATTAGTTGAAGGAAATTTTATGTGGATACTACGAATTAAACTAAAATGAAAATACTTCTTTTTGGTATTTTTTTTTAATATGAAAACAAGCGAAACAAATGGAGATAAATGAAGCGCGAATAACGACGATGGAAAACAATTCTCCAACTCAACAACGCAGGCAATCATCACTTCAATATATATATGGGAGTTAAAAGATTGAATTAAAGAATTATAATTAAGCTTTAATCCAACAACCGAGCCACCTCGAATTGCCACAAAATATTTTCCAAACTTCCAATTTACTAACTGCCACCAGAATAGTAAAAAGGAATTAAGGATAATAAAA
>JANTPZ010129687.1:0-11910 GCA_025593235.1 Vachellia pachyceras
TATGCCAAACTAACTATAAGACTTGTTAACTAACTAACAAAACACTATTGAGGGTAATTATTTTATAATAAATAGCACTTATTTGAACTAACCTTTTCAAGTAATGTAAAGTAATTAATTGAAGCTTATAAAAAGGATCAAGGAGAGTTTACCATAATATGATAAAATCAAAACAAACACTGTTCATTCAACTCTATAAGTTAAAATCAGAAAACTTGCCTTGTACATTTGAAGCCTTTTGTGTTCTTTTACTATACGGCACTTACAAGAAATCGTTGCATCTGGTCGGTTGGCATCAGACAACTATTTAACATACGAAATAAATTACAAGATTCAGTATCCAGCTTGATCTAAATTGGTCATAAGATGAATTATGTAGGCAGAACAGAAAAAGAAAGGATACCTTAACATGGAACACATCTTTCTCCTCTTCAAAGTCAAACCCAATGTTTGGTAACTCTTCACTAGTAATTTTTTCCATGTACAGAGTAGGAATATTTGTGTAAAAGGATCTTTTTAGATGTCCCAACTCGATGCCAATGGTAGAACCTTTTTGAACTGCTTCTTGCGCTGCGAAAGGTCTCCTGCACAAAAATCAAACCGTACTGTAATATCTTACTTCAAGCTTCCGCACTACGACTAATAGGACACATGTCCGTTACTTGTTAGCAACCACAAATCAATGCACCAATATTGTTTCCAAAATTCTGTGCTTAGATGACTGGAAGGTGAAATTGAAACTCATTGAAACTTTGATGCCAATAACATATGAAACATTCAGTTCATTCACTGAACTGAATACTCCATGTGTGGTCTGGGATAGATGGGTTAAGAACGTATTCACAATATCTAATAACAGAAAACTATTCTTATAATCCAATAGAGGCTACCACAATCAACTGCAGTCATGAAGAAAATTTCCACCAAAATAAACAGGAGACATGTGGTAATGAAGCAATCATAGGGCAGTTAATAGGAAGAGTGATAGGTTACCCATGGAAGAGAAGCTTGCCAAATCTGGCCACTAATGTTGGTTTAACAACTTCTTCAGAAGATGGGACCTGCATCTGACTTCTCACATTTTCAAAAGAAGAAAGTAAATCTTGAAGCACATTTTCCGTAATGATTTCCGCAGGGCTTCTTGTGCATGTAACTCCCACGCCTGAAAAAAGAAGAAAAACCTCAGTTCGGATTTTGAGCACAAGTCGAGCGAGAATCCATTAAGTATGGATGGAGATTGCATAATTGGAATCCACGTCTAACCTCCAGATAGGGGACTAGTTTTTACTAAAATAAGGGGTTTTTCTCCAATTTTTCGCTCAATAGATTCCAACGAAATGGGGCGAAGGTGAACAAAAGGGGGAAGCTGGCCATTTTCATCCAGGCCAACCGCAAACCATCTAGAAATGGCCTGCCGTGCATATATAATTTTGCCGCTTCTCTCGGCATAAGAGTTGCGAGACTTTAAAGATGGATTTTTCTTAAACCGAGGAGGGAGCAGCTCGGGTGATGGTAACGGGTCATCATTGTCCTTAGAGTGGCGCTTGTGGGGAGGTACGTAAGCCATAGGTACGGACTACGAAGAGGAAGAGGAAGGAGCCCCTGTACGGAAAGGAAAGCAGCACTAAACCCTACCGGGAGGAGAGGGTGGTGTTAAGAACAGCAATAATATGCGCCATATTCCTTGTCGTAGTAATCTCTCATATGACTCGAAAGGGCGGTTCCTATGGGTAACGAAACGGTCGATAATTGGTGTGAAAGGGAATGAGAGTATGCTTTTGACGTGGATCGCCGCTCTTAATAGTATTTGTTTGGTTCCAATTCCGAAAGAGAACAAATGCATCAGGGACTGGGGATAGGGAAGCCCCAGCAACGAGGCGTCATTGGGGAAGAAATGTGAATTTAAGACTGGGGTGGGCTGGGGCACGGAAAATCAGTGGAAGTTCCTACAGTTCACATCAACTATGATCCGATGGTACCACTAGACACTTGGTAGAGTTGGCAAGGGCTACTATCAGCATTCTTCAGGGCGAGGGTTCGAACCCTGGAGAGTGACAGCCACGATAATTAACGCAACCTCAAAGAGGTTGTCCCATCGGTACCTTGCTACCACCGTAAGGTCTCCTCGCGGGGGATCCGGATTAGTCTGGGGCGGGCAATGAACCCAGGATACCCCAGGATACCGGATGGTTTATACCGAAAAAAAACTATGATCCCATGGTTACATAGTAAGAAAATCTGTTTTTTTTATTACAAGGCAAGTTTGAAAAAGAAAAGTCACTAAATTAAGGGTAAGCTCCCTCACAAAAAACAGGTTCCTATAACTTCATAGAATATCAACACACATCAAATTTTTACTGAGTACTTGATGTAGCTCGACATTACAGCTACCATATAGTAGCTAGTAGGTGATGAGTGACTTCAACTTCATAGTACAATTGATGAGGAGGTCCTCTATCTCTGAACAAACTATTAACAACTTTAATTTTATAGAATTAGAGAAAATTTATATGTCCTAGAACTGTAAGGAGCGACATGCTTCCAACCCTGTTTGGATTGCCAAAATCTCTGTTGCAGTGATTGTGACGTGTCCAATTGCCCTCTGGAAACCCATTATCTAACGACCTTGATCATCCTTGATAAGTCCAACGCAAGCAACCTGGTATGGTGCTCGAACTGATGCATCCACATCCACTCTTACCGTTCCACTTAGTGGTGGTGTCTAACGCGTGTCCGTAGTAGAGCTACCTAAAAGATCTTGTAGATTAATTTTCTCCAAATGCATCTTCCATGAGATGGAACATGTGCTGCTGGAAAATTTATTTCGTTGAAAGTCTTGTAGAATCAAACATTTGTGCACATATGATCTTTCATAATATCCAACATAAATTCGCAAATAACTTCTACCATGACCATCACCCAAATCTTGCCTTACCAGGCTAGCTTGTGGCATTCCATAAAAGCCAAACCTATACATCGTAAGAAAGGAAAGCATTATATGTGTTAGGGTTAAGAAACTCTCTCTCTACATCTCTTGCTCGCTTGTAATCTCGAAGAGCATGCATGATACTCTCCTCACAGTAACATTTGAAAGGATAGTCTTTTATCATTGACAGCCCTCTCTTGGCTTAAATTGAGTTGGTCACAAGTCTTTCATGGGTTGCAAGTCATATGAAAAAAAATATTTTCTCATGAACCAACCAACGCTAAATCTTGTTCTAAAATGGGTTAGCCATCTCATCAGCGGGTTTTGAAATGAACACATAAGCAGGTTTGACAAAGAAGGTGCTATCTGGAGAGCCTCTCCAAGAAAATTAGTCTTCCCTTTCATTTGACAAGGGGCTTGACCTGATGACACGGAGGATATTTCTCAACATCCCACATGCCACTTGGAAGGATGAAATCCATAACCCGATCCTTTGAGTGAATATACTCCACATTATGAATGACAAACTTAATAAAAGGCTTATCCAAAGGTGTTAATAGATCCCACCAAGCCTTCGTGGATAGAACATTATTAATTTTCCTCACAACATCTAAAAGGAAACTCTCCCATACTTCAGTAATAGCCTTCAATATGATGGAATTAAACACTTTGCCTAATGATCGGGGCATCAGTTGAGCCTACAATCATACTTGGCTTTAAGGCATTTTACTCAAAAAGTATCCGGTTTGGTTAGCAAGCCCCAGCACAACTTCATAATGAAGGTTTTGTTATGCAATTCAAGGTTTTTGGTACCAAGACAACACATTTCTTGTCTTTCATAATTTAGCTCCAAGTAATGAGGTGCATTTTCCTTCTATTTTCATCTTGGGATCAGAAGAAATTTCTGCTAGACTTTTTAAGCTCCTGAAGGACTCCTTTTAACAAGAGGATAGACTGCATTTAGTAAGAAGGAAGGGTTGAAATAACTGCTTTAATAAGAGTCGTCCTTCTAGCCACTGTTAGGTACTTCCCATTCCACAACAAAAGTCTTGATTGAACCTTCTTCGTTATGTGTCCAAAAGTTGCTTTGCCTATACGCGAGTGTATGAGGGGGATGCCAAGATATTTACCTAAGTTAGGTGTGGTTCCAATTCCCAAAAACATGACTCAAGCTTGACGCTCTTCCAAAACTAACATTCTTAGATAAGAAAGCCTTTGATTTGAATAAATTTATCTTATGCCCCAACATCCCACATAACCTGTCTATTACTTGCTTAATAATGTTGATTTGGCCCAAGGCAGCTTCGACAAAGAGCAGGAGATCATCAACGAAGAACAAATGGGATAGGAGATGCCCATCATTAAGAAAATGGAGGAGCTTCCATCTACCATTTCAACATTCATCTTTGATCAAATATCCCAATTTTTCCATATAAAGGACGAATAGTTAGGGATTAAGCAGATTGCCTTAGTGGATCCCTCAGGATGATACGAAGTCCAGGCCTTCCATCTGTTACACAGGACCCTCATAGTGGTTGTACCGACACATCCTGAAATCAAACTGACCCGATTATCTTGAAGCTCCATCTCTCGCACAATGTTTTCAAGAAATCCCTAGTCAAGTCTATCATACGTCTTCTTTATATCCACCTTAACTGCAATGTAACATTTTCTTCCCAATTTAAATCCCATAAGGTATATAGCCTCTTGTGTAATGATTATATTATCACAACTTGAACTGTGGCAATCAAGCTACTCTGCTAAGGTCCCACTAACTCATTCATGATGATTTTGAATATGTCAGAGCTTCGTTCGCACCTTAGAGCTAACATTACACAGGGAAGTAGGTATCAGGTCTTTCAGAGTGGTTGGGTTCTCTACTTTAGGAATGAGGAGAATATTGATCTTGTTAACAACCTTAATAGTTGAAGAATCTATAAAGGCCTGCTTAATAAAATCACAAATTTTGGAACCAAGATAGTTTGCCATAGGTGATTCCTTCTCCTATATAAATGAAGGATGCAAAGAACTTCTGATTGAGCCTCAGATTGTGAATTTGACAGTGTAGTAATTGGGCATTTGAGGTAATATAATTAGTTTCAAAATCAATTATTTTAAAGAATCCAAATTCCTCCAGAATATCATAAGGCCTTGATCCTGATCCAATGGGAGAAACCAAGTCTACGGATCATATTATCAGCATGGTTAACACTGATTATAGGCTCAATCAAGCAAAAGATATCTATCCCATTTTTATTGACCACATCACCTCTAATAAGGATAGGGAATGTTCCATTACCCGCCCTTAGCTGCAATAATCATAATTAAACAAATGAAGAAAGGGGATGAGCACTTACTTGCTAACTCCTGTCTCTGATACAAAATCAAAGTCATTAAGACAATCTTCATTTTTCATAGTTGATTCTACATCCTTAAAGCACCAAGCTTTGCATTAGCGTCCTCCATTTGCTCTTCTTCCCCCATCAACTAACTATACCAATGGGTCTGGGGTTTTGGTTCCGCGTGTCTAAGTAAGACATTGGTTATAGAACCACTATCACGCGACTTTTTTCCATGGCCAATCTCTTCATTTTATTAGAGGATGAGCTATCTTTTTGGGGCCCCATGGGATGTTCACTTTTCTTTGCCACTTGTTTTAGATTTCCACTTGCCACATAACGGGGTCTTTAGGTAAACATCTTTGTTTTTCCTTTGCTATTTGGGTCTTCATTGCTTGAATTTATTGCCTTGCCCATGTCTTTAGTTTGTTTTTCTTGTCTAGGCCCATTTGGTAATAACACCATTGGCCCAATACCAACCTTCTCACTTGGCTATTCCCACCCTTCTCTTAGTCCCTGCAATAATGAATTTTTTTGGTCGGACCCTACAATAATGAATTTGAAATAGTCATTTATAGTACAATCATGTAAAATTTACATACGTATGGAAGGAATTTCAGAGTTACTTGATACTCCTTAATTCACATGAAATTGTGTAAGGTTACTCCAAAATTTTCAATGAGAGTCTACAATGTCATAAATATAAATATATATTAATATATCATTAAAAGGTATAGTAGAGTGACTCTAATACTACTTTAAATCCTTAAGATACATACCTACTTAAACTTGCTCACCTATTAGTTACCATAAGTCATCTTTTTGTGCTGAGACTTAAAATCTATAATGTCATAAAGTTGAAGGGAAGAGACTGGGTCTTAAGCTTATCATCTAAAACCATCTCTTTGGAATCTTCATCCCCTCCGTGGCTAATTCAATTAACTTATCAAGATTATAGATTATAAATCAAACTCTTGAATTCTCTAAAATTTTCCAAATTTCCAAATCTTGATTTCGGATATAAAATCAGAATATAGTTGTCTATAAGTTACCTTATATATGCAGTCAGAATACTTAAATATCCATGGATGGTGTTGTCGTGGGAGGTTCACAATATATATTAGATTTAAGGAGGGGATCAACGTATAGGTTGGATTATAGGAAAAGTAAAGTAAGAGAGAATAAAAAAGACGAAGAGAGGAGAGAGGGATGAAAGAACTAAAGTAAATTTATAAGGGAATGATGCAGGGTTCTCATAGTTGGGCTTTTCCATATGGACTATCAAAAGATCTGTAACTTCATTTATATTCTAATTATTCTATAAAATAAAATTTATATGCATTTAGTTTAAACCTCATTAGAATATTAAAATCTTACTAGATATAGAGAAATGTGAAAAGTTTTCTCATTATTATTTATATAATATAATAGTTAATCCACTGCTAAACTGTAAATAGACTATTTATTCCAATAAGATATTTCCATTAATGTGTGGATTAATTCTAGACATGATATCTCTCTCATCGATCATTATATATCCTTGAAGAATATTCCATAAATCACAACTGATTATCTATGTTTAAAAAATAGGATGTTGCAGGACATGAAGAACCTTTCTGTAACGGTGCCTCCATTGCTCTTTGGTTAGTGAATTTTACGACAAAATATTTGTTTGGCAAATTTATTAGTTTTATCTCAGATAACCCCATAACTTGGTAAGATGAGATTTGAGCATGTAGAGATTGACCTTCTCCCAAGTATAGTGATAATCAATGAAAAGTTCTTAGGCTTGCACCACTCATTATATTCTTCTTGAGATATAGGAATTATTGGATATATTATCTCAAGGCATTTTATTTCCTCAGTTAACTCAGGCATTTTTCAGAAGATTTCTTCTTCCTCAAATATGAGATCATTTGTCTCTATAGGATAGCTTCCATTTTCCAATCCATTGAACCTCATAAGTGACTGCTTGTAGGAAGGCTTATGAGCTTTTCCAAGAGGTGTTGAGTTACCTTCCATATCTTTTTTCACCAAACCTTGTTCTTTCTCCTCTATTAAGTAATCCATAGTCTCTGAAGGCACTTCCTCCATTTTCTTCCTTTGTTCCGTTCATCACTGTTTGATTTTGGTTAGGGTTGAGCATCAAACCCGTTACCCTGCTAACTAGGGCAGAGCAACGGGCGGGCCAGGCAGGCTCGATGGCCAACCTGTGGCCCGCCCGTTTAGTTTTTAACAGGCTCGGGTACAGCCCGAACTCGGTAAAAGCCCGTTGAACCCGTCTTAACGGGTTGCCCGTTTAACCCACCGGGTTCAGGCGGGTTAACGGGCAACCCGTTTAAAGAACCAGATGCAGAGATATGGGACACAGATGAAGCGTTATGCAAGCTGAAAACTCCGAAAGCACTGAACAAACAAACTCGATCACTGGCCAAAAATAATGAATTCAAAAAATTCATATTGAAGCTCTTAAATTCGTTTTTTGCTTGCAAGAAATGGAAGACTGGAAGGAAGAATGGAAGACTATTTTTTGCAACCAGATCAAGAACCAAAAATCCCTTGCACTCTTTCTATCAAGATCAAAACGCATCCATGAAATAGAACAGAGTATTGATCAGCAATTTTCATTCAACACCAAACAAATTAACCTGCAAGCACAACAAACAGGGGGAGCCAGCACGATTGGCCGGCGACAAAGGACTGAGCGAGGGCATGAATCGCATGCAAGCGAGAGAGGGCATGAGTCGCACAACAGCGTTCTCGGCTTCTCACATGAGCTTTTGGTGGTGTCAGTGAGGGTTTAAGGCTCCGAGCTTCTGAGAAGACGGCATTCTCAGCTTCTCGCACGACGCCGATGAGATCAAGAATGACCGACAAAAACTGGAAGGCTTGGGGAGAGGTAGAGCGCGACCGCAAGGAAGAACGATTCATAAGCGAGAGATCGAAGTGGGAGAAGAAAAGGGAAGAAAGCATGTTGAGGAATGAAGAGGTAGAGTCTGGAAGAGAAGGATGGCGTCTAAGAAAAGGAGATTTGAACTCTGAAATAAAAAAAAAGTGGGTAGAGGAGGATATAAAAATTTAGTGTGCAACAGCTAGGAATCGAATCGCATACATGTGGCATTTGAGACATGCCTTTGCCAAACAAGCCAAGCTAACTTTCAGTGCTATAATGAAAGACTAAATATATATAAAAAAATATACACATAAAAATAGTTAAATATATATGGGCGGGCACGGGCAGCCCGAGGGTGTGCCCGTAGCCCCGCCCGTTTAATGCAAGAACCCGTCCCGTTTAGGCCCGCCCGTGACGGGCCCTTTTTGGGAGGGCCCAAATGGGAAAATTCTCGGGCGGGTTTTGGTGGATATGGCTAGTCATTTGCTCAGCCCTACTACCGACCCACCCGTACTTGTTTAAAAAAGCTCATTTTTAGCCCGCCCAATGAACGAGTGGGCTAAAACTAGCCAGTATAAGAATTAAATAGGACTAGCTGTAGGCAAACCAATGAGTTGCCCGTATCCACCGGTTAATACTAATAGTAACATTTTTTAATTCTCTCTTCTTAAACAGTAATCTCTATCTCTCTCATAGTACCCTAGCCGCATCCCACCCAGGCGCACAACGTCAACTCCTCATTGCCCTCATTGTACCCAAGCCACATCCTGCACACAGGAGCACAATCTCTTCCTCTATTCCTCTACTCAAGCAGCCACAACGAGTTGAATCCATTGATTATTTCTGAGTAGCCGTAACTGTGACGAGTTCAATGGATATACGTGATTTCCCACGATCATTGTCACCCATTATGAGAACCACCTTGTCTTTCAATGATAGGCAGAGTCATCATCCATTCGCTACCAACAAGGCTTGCAAGATGAAGGAGGAGGTAGGGTTGCAGGGAAACATGTATGCGAAAAAGTGAAGAACTCTCCTGAAACCTTAAATGGTGGTTTGATTGCATATGTGGTATATTTAGGGCTTGTTTGGAAACCAATTCTTAAACTTAGGTTTGGTTTCAAAACCTAGGTTTTACCTCAAAACTGAGGTTTTGTCCAAGCAAATTTTTTTACCCAAAAGCTATTTTGGTTACAAAACTTCGGTTTTGAAAAAGCTATTCCGTCACATCACCCTTCCTCTCTCCCCCTAATTATTATTTTATTCTGTCACATCACCCTTCCTCTTTTTTTTATATTATTTGTTAATATATTATTCAAATATATCTTTTCATAACTATATTATTTATTATAATATTGTTTAGAAATCTGTAAAAGCCATTCTCACAATAACTTTCTAAACACAAATCACCTTTTCAAAACCTAGGCTTTGCCTCGGAATCTGTAAAAGTTATTTTCCAAAACCTAAGTTTTGCCTCGAAATCTGTAAAAACTATTTTCAAAATCACATCCAAACAAGTTCTTAAAAGGTTTCCCATAAAAACCAACCCAGTAGTTAAGTGGGTTGAGACGGGTATGGGCTAGCCCATGCCCGTGTAAGTTTATAAGGGTAGGCTACGAGTTGGGGTACGGGCTGCTCAATCCATGTGCTGCTCAACCCTAAGGCTTTGTGTGGTTGGGGGGAAGGGGATGGAAGAGGAAGAAAAATGATCCCTTCCCCCTGTTTGGTATGAAAAATTGGAGGGGAGGGGAGCCAAATTTTAGCTCCCCAATCCCTCCCCTCCCCTTATTTTGCATCCCTCCAAAATGGGGTTTTTTGGAGGGATGCAAAATATTATGTCTAATATGCCCTTAATACTTCTTATCCAAATTCTCACACTTCATTTTTCCGGTCTTCATATCTATTTCACTGGGCGTGAATAGAAGGAGCGATGTAGATAGAGAGCAGGTTTTTCTAGTCTTCATTTTTTCAATATTTCCTGAGAATAAGTTTTACTTTATTTGGAATACTTGGAAGCAGCGATATGGGTAGATAATGAAGGAAATAAATTATTTAAATCATTTTTTAATTATTTAAATAAATTATATAAATGAAATACCTTAATAATTGTTTTAATTAATTAAATAGAAGGAGGGATTAATTTTTATGAGTAAAAATTAATTTAAATAAATTGTATAAGTAAATAAATATAAATCAACATATAAGGGTAAAATGGTAAATTGGTCATTAATTTTCCTCCCTTCTCCTCCTGAACCAAACAAAATATCATTAAAAATCATTCCCTTCCTTCCCCTCTAATTAAACCAAACAAGGTAACCTTATACCCTTCCATCCCTTTCCTTTCCCTCCTATCCATCCCCTTCCTTTCCCCTCCATCAAACCAAACAAAGCATAAAAGTTCCAGGTGTGTATTTTTTGTCTTATTTCACCTAATTTATTATATCCTTTTGACTACATATTCTCGTAGAAGCCCAGCTATGTGTTGCGTACAAGTATAGTGTCGGTCATTAATTTGTGTTCCAGCCTTAGCTTTTAAAAAGAAATTCTTTCCTTTCCAAGCAGTTTTTTTAATCAAGCTTGAAATATTATTAACAAACTGATACGAATAATGTGGTGTTAATCAGAACACATCAAAAACTCTGTTCGTTCATGCGATTGGCAAAGAAAACACAGAACCTGTGTTGAGCGAGAGTTTGTGAAGCCTGTGGATTAGCATAATCCTTAGCCTCCTAATAGATATGTTCAATCCTGATATATTCCAATCCAAGGTAATTTTTCTATAATCAATGGGATGGAATCCTTTCTTTTCTTGCTTTTGAAAGAAGAATAGTTTGTTGTGGGAATATAATCTGTTTTCTCCTTTTGCAGTTATACGTTGGAACCTAAAAAATAAAAAAGCAACAACAGTCAACTTATGGAACACGAAATAGAAAGGATCGAGTTCAGGTCGTTTATAAATTGAAATTGAAAGAGTTTTATTTATACCATTTGATAAGGCTTCATTTGAGCTTTGTCTCTGTATAATGAATCTACAAGCAAACTAGCTCCCCCCCAAAATTCTGGCAAGATTTAAAATTTGACTATGCAAATTTATTGTTCCAAATAATGCCTCATTTTGTTTACAAATAATGCATGCATATATATATATATATACAGGGAGGGAGGCAGGCAGGCAGGGAGATTAGAAGTATTATTAGCAACGTCAAGGCTGGCTTCTGATATTAATATGGTTGTTTAAAAAAGTTTATTTACTCCCCAAAAGCACGTTCAACAGTGTTTTTCCGTAAAACGATATAATCTCTTCCATATATTTACATCGGCTTGCGTAAAAATATTTCTCTATCACTTTCTCAAACAGACACATATCAGGAACATAAATACTAAAGTCTACATGGAGCTATGCTATTCATAAGTTGTGAATAAAGTGGGGATGATGCAGACGCACAGGTTTCAACAACTAGATGGTGATGAAATTAAAAAGTCTATATTCCATTCAAAGGGTGGGAAAACAACAATGCATGAGTCTGGATTATGCAATGCTTGCATTCTTTCAAGAAAGAGTGGGGGTTAATTATTAACAAGAAGAAATAGAAAGTGGTTCAAAGAGAAGGAGTGCCGAAGTTCAACCGCATGACATGATTGATGAGTAGAATGAATTGATCACCATCAAGAAGAAAGAGCAAGTGGTGGCGGGGGAAGAAATCAACAAGGGTGGAAAAACAAAACGTGAGGGAGGTAGTGGGGTAGGGGGT
>JANTPZ010129688.1:0-23417 GCA_025593235.1 Vachellia pachyceras
CTGACTCTCCAGCTCGTCATGACAATATGGGCAATAGAAATAGCAATGATTCTACACATCATCAGGGAGTAGGTTCTGCTGACACTTGTCAAAAACCTACAAGACAAAGTGCTGGAACTGAGTGGTCTTTGGTGAACAAGCAGAAGCCTAATTAGATGAGGAGAGCCTGAAGAGATAATAAAGGAGGAATATACGATTTTCTATAAGAGTTTTACTAATAATTGGGAAGATCATTTGGGTTGTAAATTCATTGTTACTAATATGTAAAGTGTAAAATTGGTTTTATTGGTTATAGTATCATTTGTAACTTTATGTTCACTTGTGCGTGATAAATCACATTTAGTAAACAATGACTTGGTATTGAGATGTAAAGTGTACATATGGTTTTATGAGTTATAATTTAATTTGCAATTTGATGTTTACTTGTGAACAATGACTTGGTACTAAGATGTCAACTGTATAATGAATACAGGTTCTGATTAATATTTATTACTGAATACAGCTTCCATTTACTACCTGCGCAGCAGCCATTTACTACCCCACCAGCAGCTATTTCCTACCCCATCAGCACCCATTTACAACCCAAGCAACATCCATTTACTACCCCACCAGCACTCATTTGCAACTCAAGCAGCATCCATTTACTACCCCACCAACACCCATTTACAACCCAAGCAGCATCCATTTACTACCCAACTAGCACTTATTTACAACCCAAGCAGCACACATTTACCACCCCACCAACTGCCATTTACAACACAAGCAGAACACATTACTACCCCACCAGTTGCCATTTACAACCCAAGCAACACATATTTATGACCCTACCAGCTGCCATTTACTACCCAAGCAGCATCCATTTACTACCCCACCAGTTGCCATTTACAACCCCACCAGTTGACATTTACTACCCCACCAGCTGTCATTTACTACCCAAGTAGCACACATTTACTACCTCATCAGCTGCCATTTACAACCCTATCAGATGTAATTTACTACCCAAGCAGCACACATTTACTACCCCACCAGCTGCCATTTACAACCCTACTACAACCCTACCAGATGTAATTTACTACCCAAGCAGCACACATTTACTACCCCACCAGCTGTCATTTACAACCCTACCAGATGTAATTTACTACCCAAGCAGCACACATTTATTACCCCACCAGCTGCCATTTACAATCCAAGCAGCACACATTTACTACCCCATCGGCTGCCATTTACTACCCAAGCAGCATCCATTTACTACCCTACCAGCTGTCATTTACAACCCCACCAGTTGTAATTTACTACCCAAGCAGCACATATTTACTACCCAAGTAGCACACATTTACTACCCCATCAGCTGACATTTACAACCCCACCAGCTGTAATTTACTACCCAAGCAGCACACATTTATTACCCCACCAGCTGCCATTTACAACCCAAGCAGCACACATTTACTACCCCACCGGCTGCCATTTACTACCCAAGCAGCATCCATTTACTACCCTATCAGCTGCCATTTACAACCCCACCAGTTGTAATTTACTACCCAAGCAGCATATATTTACTACCCAAGTAGCACACATTTACTACCCCATCAGCTGACATTTACAACCCCACCAGCTGTAATTTACTACCCAAGCAGCACACATTTATTACCCCACCAGCTGCCATTTACAACCCAAGCAGCACACATTTACTACCCCACCGGCTGCCATTTACTACCCAAGCAGCATCCATTTACTACCCTATCAGCTGCCATTTACAACCCCACCAGTTGTAATTTACTACCCAAGCAGCATATATTTACTACCCAAGTAGCACACATTTACTACCCCATCAGCTGACATTTACAACCCCACCAGCTGTAATTTACTACCCAAGCAGCACACATTTATTACCCCACCAGCTGCCATTTACAACCCAAGCAGCACACATTTACTACCCCACCGGCTGCCATTTACTACCCAAGCAGCATCCATTTACTACCCTATCAGCTGCCATTTACAACCCCACCAGTTGTAATTTACTACCCAAGCAGCATATATTTACTACCCAAGTAGCACACATTTACTACCCCATCAGCTGACATTTACAACCCCACCAGCTGTAATTTACTACCCAAGCAGCACACATTTATTACCCTACCAGCTGCCATTTACAACCCAAGCAGCATACATTTACTACCCCACAAACTGCCATTTACAACCTAAGCAACACCAAGTGAAGTGAACCAGTCATATGGAACTTGTAAAGGTGATTTCTTTTATAAGACCTCATGAATTACAATAAATGTAAGGAGGAGGCAGACTTGTTTGTTCTACCTTCTTGTTGCATGATTGAAGCAAAACCAATGTACAAGAGCATATTTGAGTCTTTCTAAGCCTTACACTAAAATTTTCTAATACATATAACAACTGAACAGCCTCTGAATCTCTTGTTATAGTTGATGAAGTTGATGCCTTCAGATTCTGAGTGTCCAGCAGAATGCCAGAAAGTTGTGAAATGACAGGGAAGAGACTTTTCAGTCTATAGTCCTTAATTATTTCCTAGATCAATTCTTGAAATGGCAAGATAGATGATTTCACATCACTGGAAGGAACTTAATATCATTTCATCAAATTACCAGAAGTTTTTACAGCACAGGATCTTGAAGTAGATCATAGGCATCTTCACAATAATTATCAGTAAGTAGCCTGCCTTAGCTTCAACATAGAACTTTGCCTAACATTCATAACAGGAACTACCACATTGTCCCCTCCATCATCTTTCTCCTTTTGCCTATACTACAACAGCCAAGCATAACAAATGGCAGCTACCATCGATGTTATACCTGCACTACAGAAACTGAATTACTTAGCCTTTTCCCCCTCACATTAATTAATTCATACAGATAAAAGCATATGTCGTCAATAAAGTTACAAACACACCGCTCAAATTACATGCCACAAGCAACTTTCTCCTTAGCACACGTCATACTCCCATTCATTTAAACTTAATAATAGTAAGTTCAAACATACTTAAAAAAGGAAAGAAAGAAAGCTTGAGCAGAATTGAAATGTCCCACATCGAAGACTCAAGCAACATAGAAAGTACTAATATAGTTTGTAATAGGAATAATGTGTATATTAGTAGTGGGGAATGATTCTTAACTGTTAAAAGGCCCGGAGAGCACAATTTTGGCCTTTGCATTGAGCTTCATGTTCGTCACATTCTGAATTAAAATCCTCTGCTCTTCAAGAAAACGATTGAGAGAATGATCAAGGGTTCTCTCTCCTAGCTGGGATCGTCCATAAGCATTAGTCCCAGGCGCAATTTTCTCCAGCGAACAGGTGGATGAGGACAACCTTCTTCGGTGAGCCGACTGGACAAGAATTCTGGGCAGTGTCAGATGCAAAGAGTTCGGCGAGGATAACTTATGGCAGACAGTAGGTTCGACAACATTCTTGGGCGATGAGAGCGTAGGAGGCTCCGGCGAAGGCGCGGAAGTCCTAAAGGTCCGACGGGGAAAGACCGGGTCACCTTGTTTATTCTGGGAAAATCGCTGACATAATTCCAAAGAGTAACTTCTCTAGAGTGCTCTCCTTGGAACCCCCGATTCTGCCACCGACAAACCCATTTCGCCATCACGCTGCTTGCCTGAAGGAGTCACCGTCGCTTTGCTCACCGCCGTCATCACCTCGGTTCCGTCATGACCAGAGCAAGAGCAATTTTGACTCCTTCAGGCAAATCTGTTTGGGACCAATTTTGACTTCAACTTCCCCTTTCATCGAAAGTGGGGGCAATTTGGACTTTTCACAAGTCCAATGTATGACAAAATGATCCCATGGGACTTGAGAGCAAATGTCAGAATGTTTGGGACCAATTTGTGATTAATTGTCTTGCTTGGGACTTGAGGGTCATTTTCCCTATATTTTTTATGGTATATTATTAATAGAATAATAATTTTTATACACTTATATAATTATTAATTTCATAATTTTTATTTTTTAAAAATATTATTTTTAATAAAATTTTTATAAATAAAATAAATATTATATTTCTTCCATTTAGCAGCAACACAAAAATCCTCCACTTAAAGTTCTCTATTTGGCGGCAACTCAAAAAAATCGTCGCTCAAAGTATATCTCTAACGGTGATAAAAAAAGTCTGCTAAAATTCTGATCTTCAGCGACGACTTCAAGTCGCCATTGAATGTATCACTTTTAGCAGCGACTTAATGCCTTTTATAAATAAGATAAAATAAATATTATATTTTTATTATATAATATATAATAAATATTATATTTTACCCGCTTAAAACCGTCACTTAATGCCTTTTACAAATAAAATAAATATTATATTTTTTGACAGCGATTACAAGGATAAGATTGCTGCATATATGAGAAGATATATCTTGGTTTATTCGTGTACCTCTTTTATTATGTCCATTTGAGAACGAGGTAGAGAAGTACTTTTATGCAAGTCGAGGTAAATATGTGAAGGAAATTATCTCATTTTGCGGAAAACTACTATTGAATGTACTTCTGAGGAGTAAATAAGCTTTTCCAAACAAGAACACTGTCGTACAATTGTTTTTGGTTCAATTCCAATTTTTATTTCTTTTTGGGGATCACCAGAAAAACATGTCATTGCAAACTGAAATTTGTTTGATAACTCAAATGAAACATATTTTTAACGTAACTTATCTTTAATTATAGGTAAAATTAAAGAGATTTGCACATATAAAATGTACGGGGTGCATAAGAAGTTGTAAGAGCTAAAAATTAATTGTCTGTTCAAATAACCGGAGCTTTAAGTATCTTTAACCAATAAATTTTACAATGAGAAAATTTTCAGCATAAGTTTCGTTTTGATCCCTTGTAACGTAAAGAATAAAGATTCAAATTTGGTAATACTTCAAACATAACTACTTTCGTCATATGGTAGCCAGGAAGAAAGGGGAAAAAAGGTCCAACTAAAAGAAAAACTAATCTAAACCACTGGAGGTACTGTAATGTTTCAATTTAGTTAATTGGACATCTCATTTCCATGCCTAGTAACGCATGAGAACAAATATAATAATGAAAGGAATCAACAATACCTAGATTCCAAAGAGATCAAGTTTTTTTTCCTTGACCAAGTTGAAATTGATGCCTGATGTGTTATTAATATTTGTGGGGGGGGGGGGGCCGGGAAGAGTAAAATCAAGTGGTTCTTTCATAAACACAAATCTATTGATGTTATTACACCCTCACTTTCTTTTCTACAAGATCTACTTAATTAATCCTCGCGAACTAAATAAGTGTATAAAATTAGTTGACTGTACTGTAATAACTTTTGAAAATATAGTGTGATATTACAAAACTAATTACAATTAATTTTAGACTAAACCTTATTGATAAAGGCCCTTTTGAAATAAGAGTTAACGTGTATCCATCACTGCGAAGTATTTTCTCATGTGTACCCAATACTTTAAAAAAAATTTGTGACTTATTGATGAATGCGTTGAAAAATACTTCAAATGCTGAATGTTTCCAAAATATTCTTTAAGATGCCGAATGCACGTAAAAAAATATATTAAATGTTATATGTATCTTAACTCTCATGAAGAAAATAATATATATTGTACTGTTCTTCACAAATGATTGAAACTTAAGAAAAAGCTCTTAGAATGGATCTTACACACACATTCCATCGATAATGCCTAAAAGTTTCATATCAAACTTAAGTGGCATCAACTTGATGTATTGAAGCTGTATCGATAATGCCCAAAAGCTCTTGGAAAGTATTGAAGCTGTATGAAGTGTTGACGTGTGTGTATTGTCATTTCATTTGGGCAAGTGTTTTCGTAATTGTTGATGCACTCAAGTGGCATCAACTGGATCCCCAAGAGAAATTTCAGTCATGCTTCTGCAAAGATTATTGATAGCTCAGTGTAATAGCTGTAGTTAGGAAGCAGAACTTCATGACCCGTCTCTTTAAGTAATTCAATCAAAGGCCAGTTGCTTTGATGGGATTGAGGGGCCTGGCAATTCCTTTGGCTTGACTGGAATGTAGAATCAAGAAAGGTAATGATCCTGAGATTCTCCTCCATGGACTCGAGTCTCAAGACCTTGTACCATGAAAGCCGGATCCCCAGTTCCCCACGTTGCCGTAGAGTTACACAATTTTCCAGATAAAAATCTGTCCACAAAACAAATTCAACAATCCTTGTGGATAATCAATTTTCTTCTATATATATATATTCTTTTGATGGAATATCGCATTCACCGGAGACATTTTTGACCAAGTTCATGTGAAACGGCCCCTTACCCATTTTGTCTGCATTGCATCCTCTTTCTCTAAAATTTCCATACATCTCAATAATTGATGGAAAAAAATAATATAATATGTATGTGTGTACAAAATACAAAAAGTTACAATAGCATGTGATTATAGCTAGAAAAATATAAATTTATCTTTAAAAGTTATGTACTTGGAATGTTTTTATTAAGGAACTTGATAAAGAAATTATGATGAAAGGCCTTTTCCGTCGGAGAAAGTTGGGAATATCTGCGAGTTAAACATTATGAAGTGTAAAACGCAGCATCCGAATTTTTTAACCTAGATGTTTTGTCATTATATATATATGCTCTCACTAGTGGGCCTCAACCATATAAAGATTTTGGACTTATTTGAAACAACGTTTCCAAAAGTTAAACGCACGTTCAACAATATTTTTTCGTAAAACGAGATAATCTCATTCACATATTTGTCTAGACTTACGTAAAAGTACTTTTCTACCGCGCTCCCAGACGAATTGAAAGGAATATCCAAATACGTAAGAAAGAAATTAAAAAAGTTTAAAAATTAGGATCAAAATAATAGGGAATGAGGGATTAACTTGTAATATAAACAAAACTACAGGGGCTAACATTTAAAATAACTTCTAAGAGGTTCCACTGCTTTACTCACTGATAAGAACTTGTTTGGCTTCCCATTCTGAAACCTAGGTTTGGTTTCAAAACCTGTATTTTACCCCAAAATCTAGGTTTTGTACAAGTACTTACATTTTTCAAAAAAGCTATTTTGGATACAAAACCTCGGTTTGAAACCTAGGTTTTGAAAAAATTATTTTCTTGTCAAATCACACCCTCTCTCCTAATAAATTTTCTCTTTCCTACTTTTTATTTATTTCTCTTTCATCTTTCCTTCCTACTTTTTTCTCGAATTCCATAAAAGCCAATAACTTTCCAAATACAGTCTTTTAAAACCTATGTTTTGCCTTTGAGTCCGTAAAAACGATTCTCCAAAATCTAAATTTTATCTCGAAATCCGTAAAACTATTTTACAAACTACTTCCAAATAAACCCCAAATTTCATTAGTAAGATGAAAGGATACAAAAGGGCATGAGAATTATTGAGATTCACTGTTTTATTTTTTTAGTGGTGTGCGACCCACCAAAGAAGCCACGGACGTCAGAGAAGTCACGGACGTTTTCAGTTAGAGGTTGTTGTCACTTTTTTTAATAAAACCTGGATAACCTTAACTCAACATTAGAGTACGACCATAATTCTAGAGCCCCTAAACCACACCGCCATCAACCCCCACATGTAGAGAAGGGTGCGGAAATACAAGGAAATTTCCACTAATGTCATAAGATAGCTTAGCTAAGTAATCGGCAACATTATTCTCTTCTCTCGGTACATGATTTACTAACACTTGCCAATCCCTATTCAGAAGGTCTCTGGCTTCAACAATAATATCCTTGAAGGGGTGTGACATTGCGCATCCAAGCAACAATAAATTAACTGCCTCAACAGAGTCAGACTTAACCTCTATCATGTGAATTCCTCTACTCCAGCATAGGTAGAGACCATGAATTATGCCAATCAACTCTGCAATCGCTGTTGGCATATTGGTGAGCTTGCAGCTAAAACCACTTATCCAACCTCCATCCTCTCCCCGGATAACGCCTCCACAACCACATCTCCCCTCTTTTTTACTCTCCTCTTTTTTTTAACGTTGATGGGTAATTTTTCATACAAAAAAAAGTTTATTATGCTGACTGCAAATTTGACATAAGTTTATGGGTGTGATATGCCTTAATCCTATATTATATATATAAGTAAGACAAATCAGTTTAGAGAAAATGATAAATATAAATACTTTAAAATAGCCAGTTTAATTTCATTAATCTTCTCAAATTATTTGTCAACTGAGTTTTATATTAAAGATCGGATATGGTTTAAAATAAAAAAAATGAAATGATCATTTTAATTCTATCAAATTAAGAAAATAGAGGTATAATTGTATAAATGTTAATTTATGAGGGGTATCAATGTTCATACAATACAATGCTTCATGTAGGCTTGAATTTATATGAATCAACCAATTGTATCATAATGAGTTATGATTATCTTAATGCATGGAATGGAATCAAACATGCTAAACATGGAAATTGCATGTCATAAATTATGATTATATATAATTACATTCAAATTATCCTGTAAGAATTAATTATTTGAATCAACATATTGTATCATAATTATAAATTATCCCAATGCATGGAATTGAACCAAAAACTTAGTGTTTGATGTTTGTAAATCATCATCATCATCATTTGCAAGCAGGGAAGATTGAGTGGGGAGAGATGGAGATGACAAGACGGAAAAGAAGGTCAACTAAAGATCATTAGTTGTAGAATTACAAAAATGCCTTTTTATTATACAACGATGGGATTTGGGAGTAGAAAAGAATATTAGAAGAGATTGAGAGAAAAGAAGAAAATGGTATTAAATTGTATTCTTCATAACTAGATAGGGGTATTTATATACAATGTGAGAGCCACAGAATTAAATGCCATAATGAATAATATCTCCTAATAATCATAACTGACTTTCGAATAAATAGGATCTGATTCTACCTTGATTATAATATATTCATAAATAAAAATACATGAATTACAAGAACATCCGCACGATATATTATATTTTATAACACTCCCCCTTTGATGTTCTTAGACAAACATCGTGCCTCATTAAAAACCTACTAGGAAAAACCTATTGGGACAAAAACCTAGTGAAGGAAAAAAGAGTACACAATATTGTCTCCCCCTGATGACGACATCACTTTATGTCTTTGAGCCTTTGCAATCCAATACCATATACCAACTTCTTTAATATTTTAGTTGTCAACGTCTTTGTAAACAGATCTGCAAGATTATCACATATACGAATTTGTTGAATATCTATATCACCACTCTTCATGAGATCATGAGTAAAAAGGAACTTTGGAGAGATATGTTTTGTTTTATCTCCTCTAATATACCATCCTTTTAATTGAGCTATACATACTGTATTATCTTAATATAAGACTGTTGGAATCCTTTGACCCAAAAGTAATCCACACATTGTTTTGATATGTTGATTCATTGATTTTAGCGAAACGCATTCTCGATTTGCCTCGTGAACTGCAATTATTTCTGCATGATTTGATGAGGTGGCTGATAAAGTTTGTTTTGCCGAGCGTCAAGATATAGCTGCACCCCTACAAGTAAATAAATATCCTGTTTGAGATTTGCCTTTATGTGGATATGATAAAAACCCTGCATCTGCATAACCAATCAATTGTGACAAAAATTCATTATAGTAAAATAATCTCATATCAACTATCCCTCGAAGGTATCGAAATATACGTTTAACACCTTCCAAATGTCTTCTTGTTGGGCACGAATTGAATCTTGCTAATAAATTTACAGCAAAAGCAATATCAGGTCTTGTTGAATTGGCAAGATACATAAGTGCACCTATAGCACTAAGATATGGTAGTTTAATGGGAGACATGGACATCCACATAGTAATATTCATAACACTCCCCCTTGGATGTCCATGACTAAACATATGCCTGATTAAAAACTTCTCTAGAAAAACCCAGTAGGATAAAACCTAGATAAGGAAAAAAGTACAATGTTTATAGATACACATCCTAATGCTGCCTCATTAAAAACCTTTCTAGGAAAACCCAGTGGGACAAAATCTAGATAAGGAAAAATGAGTATAGCGTGTATCAAATAACCTTTCTAGGAAAGCCCTTTATTGACTATATGGTTAATCAAATAACGAAAAATATTCATATTCACTACTAATGAATACATTCTTTTACAACACATACCAGATCATTCCTTCACAACATATACCAGATCGTTGTGGAAAGTATTATTCTCGAGAACTTGTTTAGCTCAATTTAATATTATTCTCGAGAACTTGCATTTGATGCTTTTGACATCACGGGTCCTTCAGGAACTCTCATATAAATGATACTGCCAAGTGTGTCATATGAAAGTATAGCCATGGCATTTATGAGGCATAATTCAAGCCCTTTATTGACTATATGGTTAATCAAATAACGAAAAACATTCATATTCACTACTATTGAATACATTCTTTTACAACACATACCAAATCATTCCTTCACAACATATACCAAATCGTTGTGGAAAGTATTAGGCTATAAGATGTGCCATATACCTTATTATTTTGCTTTTTCTATTTCTCTTCCATATATAATGGCTTACATTCATATGGTCAATCCTTTCTTTATTGGCACTTAACAATGGTATCGGTTCATGATCCTTATCATTCATTACATTGCATGCTATTTTATAATATACTGCCAACGTTAACTTTATTTCTTTCCCATCGAATTCCACAATTTATTGAGATCTCATTATTTTCAAATGTGTCAAGTACCTGAGTCTCTTTTGGGACTATAATATTCTCTTCTAGAGAAAATAACTCTTCAAGAGCTACTCTTTTGGAGCAATCAAGTATTGTTGATCATCCTCAACTGACCATCTATATTATTGACTCCTTTTATTTTTGAGGATTTTATTATCTTTTGAATCGATGGGCTTTTCACGCTCCAGGTGTGTTTTATACTCGTTCATAATATATTGTTCTTCAGGGACATAGATTCTTATAGGAGCCTTAACAGCTGGGATATGTGACTTTATCACTTTCTTTAGATCAATAAATGCTTCAGGCATTTTGTAGCAAAAATCTATGATTTGATTATCCTTTAAATTTTCAGTGCACATCATTTCAGTACAAGGATCAACAATGAGCCAATGATAATTCATTCCAACTAATCTCTTTACCCAATTGCTTATTTTCTCCCCCTGATACTGGTGAAAGTAATTCATCAAATGACACTTGGCAAACCATGCCATAAAATTCATAACCAGCATATATTCACTAGGTTTTACATGTACATATATTACATACCCAAAATTAAGCAATATTAGGTTTTCGATAAAAAATCTTTACAAGGGAGAAAACTTTTGATAATTTGTTGGCCTCATGCGAATTAATAGCGCTGCCTACAAAATGGCTAGTCCCAAAGCAGAATATGAGAGATCATATCTCATGTAATAAGGTTGTGATAAGCCTTTGTCGTGAGGCTATCAAATGAAACTGAGTTTAATGCAATATAATAGCACTAACCTAGGTCGATCTCTACGCGGAGCCTACATTGAATTACTAAGTAATCTAGAATAAATAATAAATTAACCGAAGAGTATGCGAAACATGCATTATCTATCTAATTAGACTAAATGACTACTATTCCTAATTTTTTTCTTTTTATTTTTATAATGGAATGGATAATGGATGAAGTGAATCTCCTTGATGAATGACTTAGCCAATCTTCCTAATTCCAATTAATTAAGTTCAATTACACCTAACTAGCCAAGGACTAGTGAAGAAACCTTCTCCTAATCAACACCACTAGTAAAATTTTACCTAGCCACCTAGGTTCCTTTAGTTCACTAGAGGTGTCTTAAGAGGCTAGCTCAAATTAGATTCACAAATGTCCTCTCACTTTCAAATAAATTGAGAGCTTCAAGAACACGAATTATCAACTATAGTGAAAAATAGGTCCACAAGATAATTAATAATTTGTTAAGTGCAAATCCAACGCAAGTATTAATATCCAGATTACACATACCAGTAATAATCCTCAAATATATATATGAATCACAGTTCTAGACACCTACCAACTATAATCAAAATATATAAAGAGTGGATACTAAAATTAGGAACAACCAAACTTCCCTTTTAGCTCAAGAACTCTGAAAAGCTTCATCAAATCATCAAGGAATGGAGTGATCATGCGCTCATGACAGGAGAACGACTATACCAAGCCTCGGGTCCTCTAAGAGCCATGGGAGCTAGATCTGGAACCGATGAAACAGTGGCAGCTCCTGTGTGTCGGTGAAAACTGAAGTGGATAACAGAGAAGAAAATGCAGCAAGCTTCCCTCCGTACTTGTGCGGCGTCCTCCCTGTGCGTGAATGAATGATAGGTGGTGTGGGCGGCCAAGAATCGACCAGCTCTTCTGTGCGTGTGGCAGCCGCTGGCGGTGGATAAATGAAGATGATGAATTGGCGGCTGGATGATGGAATCAGGAGGCCGCCTGAATGGATGATTATGCGTGAATTATATATGCTGCACTACTTGGAGTTGATGGATTTTGGGGAATGATGGATGAAGTGGCGGCTCGCGAGTGGATGAAGAAATTGGAGGATGAAATGAAGCTTCCAGCGGCTACCCCTTCCTTCGTGTGTGACTCAATGGATTAATTGGAAAATAGGTGGCCGTAGCTTGGAATTGAATCAGGAGTCAATTGGGTGAGGCTAATAATGGATAAATGAATTAGGGTTTGTGTGGGCCGAATATTCAATCAATGGGTCCAATATAAAAATGGCTAATGTGTCCCTAGGCTTTGTGAAGAATTGAACGAAGGAGGAATGGAAGAATGGGTCCAAGTACAATGTCTCATTGGGTTTGATGTGGGAGAAATAGAATACCCAATTTCTTTTAAAGATACCTATAATAAAAATTGATCTTGAGTAGCATCAAATTGAATTAATTTCACATATTTACCATTAATCATATTTAATGCAATTGAACCCAATAAAAGCCCAACAATGGAACCAAAATTCCCCCAAAATGATACAAATTCACTTGACAAAATATGATTAATTCATGTTGCAACCATTTAATCATTCATTATGCTAGTCCATTTTGTGTATGAACATGAATTTCAAGATGTTCAAATCAATTCCAAGGGACTTGCAATCCTCATTAAGGCTAGTGAAACTCATTATCACTATCAAGATAATTTTTCTTAATCGGATAATTAGGATAATATGCTCTTAACTATATTCATTGAGCAAAGAATCTTGCAAACTTTAGGTTGCAAGAAGATAGCAAATAACCGTGAGACCATTTAGTTGATGCATCAATTAAAACTGTATGGTAACTAAATGGTCCACCATATGGGTTTATCGTCCCACAAATATATTCATGTATCCGTTTTAAAAATGTGAGAGGCTCACATTGTATTTAACTTTATGAGGATATAATAATAAATATTTCTTTTGGAACATGCAGCATATGAGAAATAGTGGTATCTATATACACTTCAGGGTAATACCACATTTATTCTCAATCATTTCTCGCATCATAATTGAACCAAGATGGTATAACTGGTCATGCTAAACATTGAATTCATTGATAAACTTCTGGATTATCTTACTAAACTGCTGGCTTGTATTAATTAGTAAACTTCTGGTTTACTATCTCATGACATACATCAAATTCATCAGTAAACTGCTGGTTTATTATTGTATGTCAAACATCAAATTCATCAGTAAACTTCTGGTTTACTGCCATATGCTTTCAACTTTGCTTGTATATAAAGCCAAAGGTAAAATGGAAGAACTTGAAATGTAAAAAACAAATATATATAAATAAAACAACAATAACATAAATAAAGTTAATCAATCATATGTATATAGTTAATTATACATATACATATATATAATTTATAGTGTTGTAAGTATAACAATAAATAAATATAACTTCTGGATATATTATAAGATAGGGAAAATATATGACACTGGCCATACAATAACTTTTATTTCAATTTCTGCAAATATCATGAAACTTTATAAATTTCTTATAAATTGGGTAGAACAGAGTGCATTTTCAAAGTATAATTTTGTTCCTTTTGGCAACATATAATATTAGCTCTTCCGGAGCCTTCAATGCACACCCAATTTATTAAGTATACCCATATTTTGCTCTTTTTGTGGTTCTTATAAGTTTTTCTCCACTTCAGAAACAACTTCTGGTTTTCAGGAAGATAACCAACTTCTGGTTGTCATACATTTCATTTAAATTGTTCCAAAGAACATATGGGTCTTCTATATATGTAGCATATACAAAGTTATAGCTACTACCCAAAATTGCATAATAAACACAAATATCAATTGTATGCAATTGAATTTTAGATATGCATAATTCTTGATGGGAATTTAATCAATTCTCTCATCACTATATATACCCATCGCCATTTCGGCCATTGAGGGGCTGCCTGCTGCACACCAAAACGTACCGTTTTGGCCTCTCCAGCGAGTCGGGTTATCTATTCTGACCCGGTTTGCCCCTCCCACTCAGCCGCCGCACAGTTCCATTTTCCCTTTCTTTCCAGGCAACGGTGGCTCACCTTTTTTTTTGGTGATAGTGGGTCCTTTTCTGTCCAGGGGCATTTTCCAAATCCCCACAAAAATCAAGCAAAATAATTGATTTTTCATAATATATATCAAGAATGGGGGAAACACATCATAAATCTCTTTTAAAAATCCCAATCAAACCTTTATGGTGAAGACCCATAGATTCCAGTGGGAAGCTCCCTCATATGGAAAGTAAATACAGTGTTCATCAACAACTTCCCAAACATATATTCATATACCAATGAGCACGAAAAACTTAGACACATATATATACATATATATATATATTTAAACATCCAGATTTGCAAGAACAAGCAAAGGTTGCAATCCTTTTGTAAAATTTACTTTTATTTTACCTAAAGGAAAAATTTATCATTTTTCCAAAATCAGAAATGAGCTCTGGAGAGGAAGCAATGTTCCTGATAAGCAAACTTGAATTAGATAACAATCAAAATTAGAAATAAATTTTTAAATCTCTTTAATGTTCCCAAAAAGTATTACCTTTTCCTAACATGTTTAAATTTATTCCAAAAAAGATTTTAAAGGCAATTTACAAATAAAAAATGATTTTGATATCAAATCTAAATCTTTTGAAAACATGATATATGGCTTGTGGGCATATATATTAAAAATCAAAATAATATAACCCTAGGTCATATATTATAAAGACAACAATATAAATAATTTGTAAAGAAGATTAGAATGAGATACAATGACAACAATCTCAAATCCTAGCAATGGAATCCGGTGCTTAAAACATTCGGTAAAAGAATTAATTAATTCCATACAGTGGCTCATCAGATTATCCTAGATTGCTCAAGAAGGAAAAAGTAAAATAAGATAAAGTACATGAAATATAATAAGAATTGATATGGGATGAGTATACCTGTTAAAAAAAAATCTCGTGCTGATACCGTATTATAAAATGAGGTGATTTGAGAGTATAAAAGAATAGAAGAAGAGATTGAGAGAAAAGAAGAAAATGGTATCAAATTGTATTCTTCATAACTAGAGAGTGATATTTATATACAATATGGGAGCCACAGAATTAAATGCCTTAATGAATAATCTTCAAAAAACAAAGGATCTGATTCTACCTTGATTATAATATATTTATAAATAAAAATACATGAATTACAAGAACATCCACACCATATATTATATTTTATAACACTTTTAATGTAATTCACTACAAAAAATATTTATTTTATCACCGTTAAAAGTATAAAAAGTTATTGTTGAGAGACTTTTGGCTGCAAAAAATCATCGATGTAGCAATTGTCTTAGTGATGACTTTTTTTTGTCGCCGTCAATACTTTCACAATTATTTAAAAATAATAATTATTTTGGTGACTATCACATTATCACTGGGTGGCGCCACGTCACCGACAACTGCCACATCATCACCATTCCCTGCACACTATATATCGCCACATATATATATATATCACTTCACCACCATTCTGTGAGCCTTTACCAGTTGAATTGCAATAACTTTACATACTTTAAATGCATATTTAAATATATATATATAATCTTTTACTACATAATAAATTATAAAAATTTATGTATATACATTTATGTATATCTATTTATACATATATGTATATGCACAATATATAATATTATTAGAAACTAAAAGCAAATTGGATGACAATTTTAATGTATATGTTTATTATTTTATTTATTTACATTTTATTTTATATATAGTATGTTATTGATTAAATATCAGCACAAGAATCTGTATTTTCAAGGTACGTAATTAAATCTTCTGCTGCTGCTTTTATAATTTCTTTCTCTCTACTTTCTAGTTTTTGTTCTTGTTCATTTTCTTCATCCAATATTTCAAACTTCGTTCTATCTATTTACTGCTCTGCGAGAAGATGATGGCTTGGTTGTTTAAGCAGAAAACATCAGATCCGGAAAGCGGTGCATGCAATGGCTTGCTCACACACTTAAGCCACAAGTGAATTCCTTATCCTCTGCTTTTCCTTCACCTCACATTTCTTCATTATCATTATCACCATTTATAACTTATGCCCATTTTTTTTAAAGAAAGTAAACTTAAAATTGAAGAAGCAGTTGCCCTCTACCCTGTAGAAGAATAACTAACATCACATCAACCCCCTATATTTTAGAAAAATTGAAATCCACAAAACCCTCTAAACCTTAAGTTAGTTGAATGTAACACTGATAAGGTTCAAGTTTAAATTTAACCTTTACATTTTAGATTTTGACATTAAACTCCCAACTATTACTTTTGCCATTAAGTTACTCTGCCACTCAGACCAATGAAGGTGACGAGATATCTAACATTCAATTTTTTTTTATTATACAACTGTTCGTACCGCAAGTTGCAAGTAACAAAGTGACTAGAAAGTATTATTCCGAGAGGATTTGTTTAAAAACCTTGATCAATAAAAAAATTATATGCATTCAATTTGATATGAAATTGTGATTCTGAAAACTAAATTTTTAAAACTATAGAATGAGAAAAACAATTGATTTTTTATTTCAAGTATAATTTTTAGAGTCTCGGGATATTTTCCTCTTGAATTTCATAACATTAAAATAACCTTCCCTCATAAATTCTCTTACTGAATAAATGTGTTATTCTATGAGCGATTCAAAAAATACTTGTATAAGTTTTATTAAGTAAAAAACAAGTGTTTAATTTCTTTAAATTGATTAATCTCTTATTACAATTAATAAAATCTAATTTTTAAAGCTCCAATCTCAACGTGACTGTCAAGTTCCACCAATTAGGAAAAAATACTTTCTATTGATAATGAAAACTGTGCAAGGCAAAGCCATAACTTTTTATATCTATACAAGTGATCACTTGATAAAAATGCTAAGAGGTGTCTATTTTCCACACTCCCCCTTGGGGCTGAAAAATATCTACCATCCCAAACTGGTGCTTGCAATGGCTTGCTCGCAAGTGAATTCTCTACTTTTCCTTCCCATCACATTTCTTCATTATCATTATTATCATTTATAAAGTGAACTTAAAATTGAAAAAGCAGTTGCCCTCTACCCTGTAAAAGAATAACTAACATCGTATCAGGCCCTTATGTTAGTTGAATGTAACAAGGATGAGTTTCAAAGTTTAAATTTAACCTTTACATTTTAGATTTTGACATTAAACTACCAACTATTGCTTTTGCCATTAAGTTATTCTGCCACTCAGATCAATGAAGACGACGAGATATCTAACATTTAATTTTTTTTTATTGCACACCTGTTCGCGCCTCAAGTTGCAAGTAACAAAGTGACCAGAAAGTATTATTCCTAGAGGATTTGTTTAAAAACCTTGACCAATAAAAAAATTATATGGATCCAATTAAGTTGACATAAACAAAGATGTGATATGAAATTGTGATTTTGAAAACTAATTTTTTTAAAACTATAGAATGAGAAAAAAATTGATTCTTTGATTTCAAGGATAATTTTTGGAGTCTCGAAATATTTATCCCCTTGAATTTCATAACATTAAAATAATATCTTCTCATAAATGTTCTTATTAAAAAATATGTTAGTCTATGATTTAAAGAATTTGTAAAAGCTTTATCAAGTGAAAAAACAAGTGTTTAATTTCTTTAAATTGCTTAATCTCTTATTACAATTAATAAAATCCAATTTTTTAAGCTCAAATCTTAAAAAGTTCCACCAATTGAGAGAAAAAAATACTTTCTATTGATAATGAGGATGCCGTTTGGAAAACCGTAAGGATAATGATTTCACACAATCTAAGGTAAGTATGCGTGAGAAGGTTTTTTTCTTGACTTACGTGAAAGTTACTTCATTTTTTTCTCGAAGGGGGGTTCATATATTTGCAAAGACGCCATTGATGAACCGATAGATTTACTTTGATCCTTATTTTCAAGACTCTTTTTTTGTTTTACCATCATGTATCTGGTGCTTTTTGGACCCTATTATTGGATGTCTGAACAATCGACTATTTCGGATTCGGGGTTGGTCGGACCACTTTAAAGGACCCCTCCCAGAGAAACTCTCTCAACTCCATCATACCCTATGATCGAACCCAATTACGGTTGAAGTGGTGCGCAACCCCTCTCAATTGCACCAGCTTCCACCTGTTATTTTCAAGATTCTTGTGACAACTTCGTCAAACTAAAGAGGCATTGGGTCGTTAGTTCTGTTTGAAAATATTTTTTTAATTTATATTATGAATTATATTTCGGAAGCTATAGAAATGAGAACTAATGAGACTTTAATTGGTGGCAATCTCAAAAGGAAAATATTAACATTAACTCCCTAAAGTACGTGTTTGATCTTTAAATTATCAAAGTTTAATTAATTATTTAAATTTATAAAGTGTACTATAAGTCTCTCAATATTAACATTATTAGTATCCAAAAATGCTGATTGAACGTATTTAACATATTTAAATTGTGAGTTTGTAATGAAATGATGAAAAATATGCTAAAATTTTAAATTTTTAATATAATCAATTTTATATTGTAAAAGTTAAGAAATTTTTTTTTAGACTTTGTATTTAAATTTGTTAACATTTTCACTACATGAAACTAAGTGTTAAGATTAATGAACTAAAAATACATTTTATAAATTTAAAAGGAGTAAACTGAAATTGTAAACTTAGAGCACCAAGGCATGCTTTAGCCAATCAATATTTTTTTTTTGGCCAATCAATATTATACCATGTGACTTGTATCAAAAACAAAATATTTCCTCAGTCTTTTACCCGGGGGGTGTTACTTTTACCCGGGGGGTTTATATATATAAATAGGGGTTTATATATTTGCATGGACGCCACTGATGAACGACGGCTTATCGGCACGCACATGCATCTGTATTTTCAAGGTACGTAATTAGATCTTCTGCTGCTACTTTATAATTTCTGTCTCTCTACTTTCTAGTTTCTGTTCTTGTTCAATTTCTTCATCTAATATTTCAAACTTCATTCTATCTATTTACTTTTCTGGAAGAAAGATGGCGTGGTTGTTTAAGCACAAAACATCGGATCCGGAAAGCGGTGCTCGCAATGGCTTGCCCACACACTTAATGTTATCCTCTGCTTTTCCTTCCCCTCACATTTCTTCATTATCATTATTACCATTTATAACTTTTGCCCATTTTTTTTAAAAAAGTAAACTTAAAATTGAAAAAGCAGGTGCCTTGTAACACTAACTCTAAGAAAACAAAAACTAAAAAAACAAAATGAAACAGGGTCTGAAGTTCCACTAAAATTAAGAAGCCTGGCGCACACGCGTATAGAAGGATTTTTAGCTTATCTTTGAGCATGCACCTGTTTGTTTCATAGGGAAATGACAGAAGCAGATGTAAGCTCCGTCACTGTATCAGCACAACAACTTCAAATGGCTGCTTCACCTCAGTCTAGGAAGCCTCTCCTTCATGTTCTAGATGATCCAAGTACCCTCTCTCCCTCTCTCTCTCTCTCCCTCTCTATGTATATATATATATATATATTTATATGCACAGTTATAAAGTAGTAAATAGCCTTTTCATTTTGTATCTTTAACTAGCTCACTCTATTTTACATCGAATTATTCAAATCTCTCATGTATGACCATCCATTAATTAACTTGATTCAGGAGAGCGAAGAGATAAATACCTAAAGATATATGTCCCCCTTCACAAAGCTGCCATTACAGGCGATTGGAAAGCAGCCAAGCACATATTAGAGAATGATTGGAATCTACTTGGTGAAGCTGTGACCTTTCGGGGGGCAACGCTTCTCCATGTGGCCGCCGGAGCCAATCGAATTAGCTTTGTGAAGGAGCTGGTGAAGATTATGGATTCACATGAGTTGGAATTGCGATATGTGGATGGTAACACTGCATTTTGCATTGCTACAGCAACTGGGAATCTGCAGATTGTTGAGATCATGGAAATGAAAAACAAGAACTTGCCAACGGTAAGGGGTGGCGCCAGAATCACTCCTCTTCACATGGCTGCTTTACAAGGAAAAAATGAAGTGGCTTGGCATCTATACTCCAAAACTGTTGAAGATTTTGAAGATAACGACTGGGTCATGCTGTTATTCAACTGTGTTAAGACTAGAATCTATGGTCAGTGTATTAAACCCATCGATGAAAGCATAATACTCAAGAATATTTTAAGTCAACGATTAGTTTGAAGTATGATATCGCATCTTGTGTCACACTTTTTGGGGACACAATAATTATGACTTCATTTTGTTTATTCATTCATTTGTGCAGATTTAGCGTTGCAGTTGCTCGAGAAGAAACCAGATCTTGCTTTTAAGAGGGATGAAGCTAATGAGACAATATTGCATCTATTGGCTCGAAAGCCTTTAGGCATGTGAATTCTTAAAATGCATTTCATTTTATTTTTGGCACTGACTATATCCATTATTTTTCTATGAACTTTTTTGAATTTATTTTTGAAAGGAATGATGGCGACTCATGCTAAAATTTGATTATAACCTACTCAATGTCCCATTCTTATCTTTCAAAATAGTTTCAGGTTTGAAGCGAACTCAGCAATGTCAACTTGTACAATTCATATGGAATATATTTCTTACTAAAGACTACACGGAGATTTTGGAGGCCATAAGACTACCTTCACAAGTAGTATTTAATGCCATAAAAGTTGGGAATTTCGAGTTTCTGGACATATTTATTAGTACCTATTCAGAGTTGATATGGGAAGTTGACGATAGAAATCGAAGCATAATTCACATTGCCATTTTGCATCGTCATGCTAATATCTTTAGTCTCCTACATAACATTGGCCCAATCAAAGATTTGATAGCACGCATTTTGGATAACAAAGATCAAAGCAATTTATTGCATATGGCTGCAAAATTACCACCACCAGATCGACTAAACTTGGTCTCCGGAGCAGCATTGCAAATGACTCTTGAGTTATTATGGTTTGAGGTATTTTACTGATAACAATATTTATTCTTTCTATAATGTTTAATGTAGCGACCTTTGATAGATACTCATTGATTGTGCAAGATAAATCAAGTAAAGTTGTGAATATTATTGTCTCAAGTCCTTAATATAAAGCTGGGTTAGCTTTTCTGAAAAGATTAAGGAGGCTAAATAAACTATATACTTATTATTTTTATAAAACTAATTTGTTTGACTTATAAACTGATACTCCTTGATCATATTTACAAGATAGAGAGAAAAATCTTACAGTTTTTTATAAGTCACATCATTAAATTTTTAATATGAATTTACTATTTTATCCTTCATTTATTTATATGTTGATTTCTCTCTCATGAGGTATGATGTACTTTAAATAAGGATAAAGTTAAAAAGTTATTAAATTTTACTGCAAGGTTAATGCAACTGAAGTTTTCCTTATTCTATATGATATATGTTGAAAGTAATTTATAAATAGGACTAAATGAGTACGTAATATGTTGATACACATGAGTATTTCAGAATATATATATCTATGTATGTTTAAGTAGTTTATTTAACTTCCTAATCTTAGAAAAGTCAAATGTGACTTATATTAAAGACCAGATGTAGTATAATTTATTATTCATCTAACATTTATTTTATGCCCCCAACACACACCCTTTGGCATTGCAGGAGGTGAAGAAGATGTTGCCACTATCATTCATAGAGATGAAGAATGCAAAAGGCTTGACTCCTCACCAATTGTTCACGAAAGAGCATCAAGGATTATTAAGAGAAGCTGAATCATGGATGAAGGGAGTGGCAAAATACTCTTGCTTGGTTGTTTCAACTCTTGTTACTGTTGGGGCATTTTATAATTCATTTAACACACCAGGGGGTCTTGTCATCAATCACTTGCAAAAAATACGACTTATGGTATTTAACACGTCTAATGCAATCGCATTGGTCTCTTCCTCAATTTCTACGCTTATGTTCTTGTCTATCATGATCTCACGCTATGCGGAGCAGGATTTTCACAAGACATTGCCATTGAAGTTGATATCTGGTTTGGGTTCACTTTTCATGTCCATAATTAGCATGATGATATCATTTGGTATTGCCTTCTTCACTACACACTATCATGGTTTAAGCTTAGTTCCTAACTCGATTTCTGTTATTGTTTTAGGAGCTGTGTCCTTATTTGCATTTTTGCTATTCCCAATCTGGTCTGATATGTTCTACTTAGCATACTTCTTTAAGACCCTCGGCCATGTAAAAATTTGCTTCACAAAAATGAAGTAGGCAGTTTGTCTCTATGCAGTGATGTGTAATGTACGCACTAATCAGCTAAGAGTAAATTCTGTTTTTCAATTTAATGATTCCAATATGCACCTTTGAATATTGTTATTCTTATTTGAAAATTCTACGTTGAAGGATCCCAAATAGATTAAACCCAATATTGTAACCAAAAAGAAAAGAACTAGACCCAATATTTGTTGTAACATAAGACAATGTGATTCTTCTCCTGGAAAAAATCTAAATTTTGATGTAAAACCTAGGTTTTATCACAAAATCTAGATTTTGAAACTAGAGTTCAAATGAGTCTTTAGTATATATCAGTTTTAACTTAAGAAAAAGAAAGAAAGAGTAAGGATTTGCATTTTGTTTAACTCTTTATTGTTATCAACATGGTTTAAAAATTCATGTATTCTTAACAAAATGATATAAATTTCAATAACATATGCATTCGATTATTGAGTACACAAGACATGTGGGATGCGCAATGTTCTCAGACTCGGACCGGATCGGCCGAGTCAAGCCGGAAACCGGCGACTCGGCCAACATTCCGGTCGGAGTCGGAGGTCAGCCCCGGGTTATCGCGACTCGGTTGGTGGACAATCGACCAAGAAAGCAGAAAGAAATCAAAGAGCAGCAACAGTTCAAGAGTCCTAAATCAGTCATCCTTCAGATCAGAATCAAGAAAAAACAAAAAATATACCTCAG
>JANTPZ010129689.1:0-36264 GCA_025593235.1 Vachellia pachyceras
ACCCCATCTATTAAGGGCTGAGACGAAACAGTTAGTACTTAATAACTTAAAAGCTTTAGCCTTTAGTTCTCATGATTGTGATGCTGCCTTTTCCTCCTTCAGTGCGAATTTTTGTTTTCCCAACTACAGGCTTCCCTGAAAAGGCTGATTTAGGGTAAGCGGATGGATCTTCTTCACTGCTTTTCTTGGGTTTTGAAGGAGGTGGAGTTTGAATCCGCTGGTTTATTTCTTTCAGCGTTACATCTCCATGAGCACCACTAGGTTTGATGAAGGCAAATGGATAGGCCACTGAAGAAGCCAATTTCGTGGGTGCTCGTATGAATGATTTCCTACCTACACACATAAAACCAGTCTCAAATGACTAGATTTTCATCTCAAAAAGTTTTATGCTTCAGTATGTTACATTCTTACATATCAAGTAGCCTACAAGGGCATTTACTTAAGTTACATGCCACTAGAGGATGATTCAAATAGAACCTAAGAGGATGTCTTGAAAAGAGAGACCACATATAGAATGAATTTACACCTTTAAAGATTATATTTTTGGGCGTTCGGGTGACACCCTGCTGAACTGTGTTTTGTTCATGTGCTGGTGAGATGTCACAGAGCTCTGCAAGACAAAAACTAATAGTATGAATAGCATGAAGAAGAAAATTTTGCCAGAATTTTTAGGATTTGCTATCAAGTTCTCCAATAAATTTGGGTAAGTCTTTTCCTGGCATAAATACATACAGGAAACAAGAAAGAACTAAAGAAGGAAGAAAAAGACAATATCAAAGAATAATGTTGGATGGCAAGCAACATGTCATGTACCTGAGACATTGATCTGAACATTGTCTTGCATTGAAAAATTCCTAAGGAAGATAATGTAATTGTCAGACTATTTTGTAAGAATGACTACCTGCCAAAAAAAAAGATTTGGAGACATACATAATATCATCAGGAATAAAATCCATTTCAGCATCATTCAAGCATTGTGCAAGCCATCCTTCAGTTGACTGCTCAAGATCCTCACAACTGGAGCCAGATGCATTTCCTAATACATATTCCATCACTGATTGGAGAAAAATCCAAAATAAACATCATACCATGCAATCAAAGAAGAATCTAGCAAAAGGCAAACCTGATGTCTCAGACATCAACTGTGAAACTTCGAAAAAAACATCTTTCATTGAGTCCTCCTTCCCCTGCATACATAATGGAATAACATAATCTTGTTAAGGTCTGACTCATTGAAAGGCAAGAATGCTTGAAAGCATTTATGAAAAATACAAGAAAACTTTGAATTATGAGGAGGGCTAGATCCCATATCCGCAAAGAGGACCAATGCAATGCAAATGCCTGGTCCTGCAAATGATTAACAGACAGAATTGTACTCTAAGCCTTTGTATCATAACTAAAATACAACAACAAAAATAAAGTCTGATCCCACAAGGGGGAGTTAGTTACATGGATCAAATGATGTTATTGTATTCTATCATAAACCATATATGTGGATAAATTATTAACCAAAAGATTATCATAACAAAAATATTAAGAAGAAAATCTATGAATAAGCTTCACTTTGCAACAGAATCAGTTGAAGGCTCGTTTTGGAACGTGGTAGAGAAGTACTTTTACGTAAGTTGAGGTAAATATGTGAAGAAGATTATTTTGTTTTGCAGAAAAACACTGTTGAACATGTGTTTGAGCTCCTCAGAAACTCAGCCAAACGGGGCCAATAACATGAACAAAAAGTCACTAGTTTTTCTCCAAACAAGATGATTATGAAAGATATGGGTTTAATAACAAGAAAGAGAAACCGAAGACAAATTACGCTAAGTCCCTGCACCATTCATTCATTTCAATGTTTTCCTAATCAACAAGCCAAATGTAACATCAAAATGGGGAGGTATTTAACCAAAACAACTTATGCATATTGTTAGAAGTTAGAACCATGTAGCATGCTATGGGTACGACAAGACAGTTAAAGAAAAAACTTCCAGAACTCACATTTAATTTAAGGTATTCTGAGGACATGTCTTCGTAGGACAGGGAAAGGTCCTTATTTTCACAGCTGAATTGTAGCATTCGACGCCTCTTCACTTGAGAAGTAGTCTCTCTACATTCTTCTAGTTCATCCCGTAAATCATCTAAAATTCACTTTTATTTAAATTAAAAGTCGGATGATAGAAATAAAAGGGAAAAGAAGAAAAAGATCTGACAAGTTGCACATATTGATAAGGCACCCAAAAAGGCTGCCCTACAGAGAACTTCCTTACCACTACTACTGACATGGAAAGCCAAATCTCCACAAGCCTTAACTGGGGTTGTTTCATCATCAAACATGTAGGAAAGATCCTCTTCATTTTGAGGTACTTCCTTCCAAAGCTCATTAGACATGCCTGTACAAACCAAAAGCATTTTCTCAAGCATCCGTTATCTGAAAGAATTAACCAACTCAAAGTAAAACTTACTCATGTTGGAAGTCTTTTGGAAACTGTGATCCTCCTTATGCCAACCCCATGGTTCCCTAACAACATTAAGAAATAGTAGACATGTAAATCAGTAAATGCCGTGGGGGCATTTCAACATTGACCGAGATAAAGCCAACCAGAAATATTGCAGGGAGAAACTACACAATAAGTTTGTGCCATCACCAACATAGAAGATAAAATTAGGCATGAGAAGGGCTCATGCCCCAGACAAAAGCTGTAAACATAATAATTACATTATATAAAAAGTACATAGCATTAATATTAACCGCATGGTCCAGTTCAGCACTAATTACAATCGAGTAAAACAAAGAGATCCTGCACAGAGAAAAGCAATCATACTTGCGTATTTAAACGGTTTTACTCTTATTAAAGTATCAGTAAAAAGAAAACTGGATTCCATTGATGACACACAAGATCAAAAATCCCCATCCCCATCATTTCCTTATCCACAAAATCTCGCATAAATTGAGCACTCTAAAGAATTTTATGAACAATAGGAAGATAGTTACAGAAATAGAAAAGCACAGAATGGACAGCAAAAGAGACAGTAGGAAAGGGATCGCGGATACACGTGAAACCCCAAATATAATGTACGTGGAAACGAAGAGAAAGCAGATTGAACACGTCAAAAAATCTCCAAAGCCAAAATCCGAAGTTCATTTCCCAAAGTTTGACTTCTTAAACCAGACTAACCCTTCCACCAAACCGATCAAACCCAGAAATACATAGAGAAAAGGAGAGATTTACTTGTCATTGTCGTAATCCATATCAAAAGCAGCAACAAAGCTCTTCTCAGCGATCACAATCCCTTCTCTCTCTCACTCTTCCTGCCACCGCCGTAACTAGCCGTTACAGAAAGATCGATCACGCTCGCTCGCTCTAAATAGCAGATTCCATTAGAAACTGGGTTGCTTTGCTTGAGATGTGTGCTGCTGCATATGAGAAAACTGAAAAGAACCCAACCAAGCACAAAGCGCCGTTTCTCTTTCTCTCTCTTCCCCCCATGAATAATATCCGAGCTTTTTGCTAATTTCCCGGTTTTACATTTTCAAGTTTAAAGCCTTTTTTTTATTAAAAGAAGAAACAAAAAATCCAAGCGAGGAAGGTGGAGTCAGACACAAGAAGGTCCATTTCCACGATCAGAGCACGCTTTTACTCGGTGGGACCCGCTTCAGGTCCGTTACTCCGTTTGTTTGTATTTTATTTTATTTTATTTAAAAAACAATATTATAAAGAAACTGCTCCCCTGATGCCTGGTACAATAGTCTAAGTTGGAAATTTCGCTTTCCCCCAACAAATTGAAATATCATTTTAGATGGTTTGTTTTAATAAATATGCAATGGCTAAGTTTTAAGTTAAACAAATCAATCGATCAATCAATCAACTTATTTCTCTAAAGTTTGTGCTCACACTGGCATTGTATCCGATGCAACGCGGCAGAATTCCCCAAGGAATTATTGAGGAAGTTGAAAAGAAAAGCCGCAGATTTATTTGGGGGAGGAGGAGAACAACCGGAAGTGGCATGCAATATCATGGGAGACTATGTGCAGACCCAAGAGAGAAGGAGGCATGGGGATCATGAACCTAAAAGGAATGAATGAAGCTTTTCTTGATAAAGCTTTGTGGTGCATACACACTAGACCTGAAGATTTATGGGCACAGGTCTTGAATGGAAAGTATGGCAGGGGACGAAGCACAAGAGAAAGGATAACGGCTAAGGGCAGGGACTCAAGACTATCGAGAGAACTTGCTAAAATGTGGGAAGAGTTCAACAATACGGTAGAATATAGAGAGGGGATGGGTGGGAGCACATCACAGAATCAACCACATATAATAGTGAAGTAGAGATAGGACTTAAATGAAAGCTGACGAAAGATGGTTTTTAACACCAAATCAGCGTATCAGCACAATCAAACCGGCAAAAGAGGTCAGGAGTTACCTGTTTGGAAGATGATATGGAAGTTGAGAGTTCCTGAACGAGTCAAGGTATTTACATGAAAAATACTGCACGGAAGATTAGCAACAAAAGGGGTTACTAAGAAATGGGATTGAGGCAATGGTGTTTGTGCTATTTGTGAATTGGAACAGGAAAACCAATTACATGCCCTTAGAGATTGTCAATATGTCACACAATTATGGAGAAGAATATTACCAGTGCATAGAAGAGAAGCGTTTTTTAGAGCAACATGGTCTGAATGTGTTGGTCAGAATATCAAGAAGGAAATGTACTAGGAAGATGAAGAGGACTGGAACGAGTTTTTCGTAGTGATGTGCTGGAGCATATGGAGATGGAGGAATGAGCAAATGCATAATGATCATTTTGAGATGTCGTCGGATAGATAGAGGAAAGTATCAAGCAGTGCGACAGATAGTGAATTGCTGCAAATAGAGGAAAGTATCAGATCTGTTCACAGAGATTAGAGAAAAACGTGTAATGATTCAATGGCAACCACCTCCCAAAAACTAATGCAAGCTGAATACAGATGGGTGGAGTGATGGAAAGGGGAATGGAGGATGTGGTGGACTGATAAGGGGGAATTGTGGAGAATGGATAAGAGGATTCACAATTAAATTACCTGGGAGTGATTTAATGGAGGCTGAATTAATTGGAATCATAGAAGGGCTGGAACTATGTTGGGAGATGGGGTTCAGCAGAGTAATGGTGGAGAGCGATGCCAAATTAGTAGTAGAAGCGACTTGCAGAAAACAATTAATTGAAGGTTATAGCCATTTGCAGAGGACTTTGGAGATCAGCTTGGCGAGGAAGCGGATAAATCACATATACCGAGATCAAGAAAATGGCAGATCTAGCACGTATTCAGATAAGGAAATCGCAGCGTGGATAAAGTTGTTGCTCTGAGCCAAGATCAAGAAAATCGAAGAACTATTTGGATGGTGCCACCAGAGAAACTGTTACAGTTTTTTGAAGAAGATAGAACAGGCTTCATGGTTGTTAGACATGTGGGGGTGTAATTGGGCCTGATTTTCCTTTCTTTTCACCAAAAAAAAGTTTGTGCTCACAACTTGATTGGTCATTTATTCTTCTTTTAGTTGATCCAACTGAACTACTCTAATTATAACTATTATTTCTCTTTTTACATTTATGGTGGGTAATAATCTCTATCTTTAAAATTTAAATTTTACTTCAATATGTGCATATTTCATCTCTAAATACAATTATCTTATTTTAAAATATCTTTTATTGTATTGACATCAATTTTTCAAAAAATATAATATAGACTTTTGTTTTCATTTTTACCGCAACATGGAAATAAAATGTATATCAATAGATATTTAGGACTATAGTAAGATACCTAGGTCTAGGTAATCAATCAAAATAAACCGTTTGTATTTATTTTACAAATCATCATTTAACTCCTAATCATTGTTAGAATTATAAAATCTAAAACTCTAAAAAACAAATCTTATTTCAAACGGTTATTGAACAAACAAAGAGAGAATATAACTCAATTGTAAATAAAATGATACAAAAAAGTAAAAATTATAACATATTACTTTTGAAAACAACATCTACTAAGAATTTAAAGACAATATGAAAAGCTCTTAGTGGATTGTCCAAAAAAGCAGCTGAAGTAGCAATGTCGTACCCTCGTAAGGTAAGAGTAGAATTCACAAGTTTGATAGCATAAGGTTGAAGATGATGTCAAAGGGCCCGTTTAGTTCAAGGAAACGATAGGAAAGGAAATGAATGTAAGAGAATGGAAAGGAAGAGAATGAAAATTTTTTTGGTATGGCTTGTTGGTATGTATTAGAATGGAAAATGATTTGTTAGAAAAATTTCTGTTTGATTGGGTTAAAATGATGGTAAAGTAGGTAGAAAAATAATGTCAAATGACCATATAATGTTGTATAAATGTATATCTTTAACTATGAGTACATTATATTTGGTATTTTAGATGTAAATATGTCTTTTACATTTTTCTTCACCCAATAGAAATTGCCTTCCCACCATTTTCGGAGGGAAAAGATCTTTCCACGTATGAAGGAAATTTCCATGCTTAAATAGCAACCAAACGATGGAAATTAATGAAAAATCTTGATTTTCCATTTTCAACCCTCCATTTTCCTTGAACCAAACAAGCCCTAAGTGGGCTCAGGGTTCGTTTGGCAACCTGGTTGCCAAAACCTAGGTTTTCTCTTTCATACTTTCTCTTTTCTACTTTTTTCTCTTTTCTCTTTCATACTTTTTCTCTCTATCTCTTTCTTACTTTCCTTTTTTCTACCCACTTTTTTGCCTTGGAATCCGTAAAAGCCATAACTTCCTAAATATAAATTACCTTTTCAAAACTTAATTTTTACCTCGAATTCTGTGAAACCTAGGTTTCAAAATAGCTTCCAAACAAGCTCTGAGAGTGTTCAAAACATGAGATCCTAAAAGAGTGATCACAGCCCAAGGTGCATGGAGTTATTTGAGGCAAATAGGTATTTAGCTATCAACGGTAGGTTTTTTAAATGGAGATGAGGGTTACGAGTTTAGTGAGGGCAAGGACAAACATAATGTTTGACAAAGTTTCTGAACACCTCATAAGTACGTTTAACAGTGCTTTTTCGTAAAACGAGATAATCTCTTTTACACATTTACCTCGTAAATGGTAAAAGCACTTCTCCACCGCTTTCCCAAATAAACCAAATGCTTGTTTGGAAAAGCTTATATACTTCCCATAAATATGTTCAACAGTGTTTTTCCACAAAATAAGATAATCTCCTCCACATATTTATCTCGGCTTGAGTAAAGTATTTCTCTGCCGCATTTCTAAACGGACAAATTAAATAATAGTTTATCTTAACAAGGGGATGTGCACTTGCAGGGTATGGGATCTCACTGAAATCCCATGCCAACACGCTGCAATGTATCATACAAAGGTAGAACCCATAACACAAATCTCTCTTTTTACTGCCATTAGGATACGTACCTAGCAAGCTATATGGCAAAGCTACAACCAGCTCGGGGCAAGCAGTTTTGGGACTTGGATAACTTCATTCCCATGCACCCACCACTTGTTTGCACTTTACCTGGTAGACCTCAGAAAAAGAAGGAAAGGATTGAGGAAGTTGAATGAAGGGATAAGAAGGGTATGGGGAGAGGCCAGTCATAAAATTTACTATCAGGTCTCAGCAGTAGTTGATTCGGTTATCATTAATAACTTCATTAGCAGTAAAAAAACAACTGGACCAGCTATAGTTAGGATCTGATGGTAATTTCACCAATTTTTAAGACATTCTATTCATTAATTGGATTACTTGAGACCTGATGGTAAATTTCCCAAAGAATTATTTATTTTTAAAATCAAGTATAAAATAAACCCAACCAATTCTGATCCAATTATAGTCCATTTTTATTTTAGTAAAAGATATAAAATTATAAGTTTTTTTTCTATAAATTCAGTACAATTATACTTGTTTTAGAAAAAAACACATTTTTTTCATATAAATCTATATGTTTATAAAAAATAAGAGCAACCATTGGGTGCCCGAGAGAATTTGTTCAATAATTTTCTCGGCTTTTCTCAAATCACGTTAAATCAAAGCCAACTCAAATATTGGAGAGAGGCCATTTACATATTATGTGCTTATTTAACTTTCACGTTACAATGCACATAAGTCAAGATAAAACTCATCTCACATATTTACCTCAACTTACGTAACATTAGTATCTCAGTAGATTTCCAAACATGAACCATTTTACTTCATTATTGTATACATATTTTATACTCTACCTCCATTTAGAGATTCTTCGGCATCACATTTCAAAACATATGTTTTGCACATTTAAGTTTTGTTCATAAAAATTATTTTGGAGACAAAACCTTAGTTTGCTGCCAAGGTTTTGAAAAAACTATTTTTTTATTAAATCACACACTCTCTCTTAAATAAATTTTCTCTTTTTTCTATTTATTTTTTATTTTGAAATCCGTAAAATTTATTTCTCACCATAACTTCTCGAACGCAATTACCTTTTCAAAATCTAGTTGCCTCGAATCCATAAAAGCTATTATTTCAAACTTGATTCTTTAAAACGTAAACCTCAAATTCCGTGAAAGCTATTCTCTACCGAATTTTTCGAAACTTTTTCAAGAGATTTTTTTTTAAAATTCACTCTTGATCTTTTTTTTAGCCATCAACCCACTTGGTCTGAAGAAAAACAATTAACAAGTGTCTTGGTGGCCTCTCCATTAGCAACGGATAAATGCTTCCGTTGCCCAAAAAAAAAAAACAAAACCAAACGCAACGGCCGACGGATAAATGTTTCCACAACCACAAGCATCTCCTAATTTTGGGCCGCATCTCCGATGTAAAATTCATAAACGCTGCCCATCGTTAGATTCAACTGATAAAGAGATTGGACTAGTACTCTGGGGAGTGTTAGTCCAATCTCTTTAGGAGATGGTTTGATCCCGGAGGGTGCCACTTTATTGTGGCTCCATTCGCGATACTTGGGGAAGCATTACTACAGCTTAGTGAAACTGGGTTGACTTACTTGTGTGGTCAGAACTAAAGGGTTGCTTGACTTGTTCTAATGCCCGCAAGGATATGCCCCAGTGGATTATAAGTTAGGTGCCTTACCCTTGGATCGTGGGGGAGTTCAACCCCTTTCTTAAAATTTTTGTATAATCACAAACGCTTATTTTTTAGTATTATTATTAAAATGGAAGATATATACCTTACGTCAATGTTATTCATGTTACAATTAATAGTAATCCACTAAAATGTTACATTCTTATTTTTAAAAATTAACAAGAATAGTTAATTATCCATATCCTAACTCAATTAGCTGAGCTTTTCCAAATGTGGAACTTGCTCAATGAAGTAGCAAATTTCAACGGCTGGTTGGATCAAGTGGTAAGCGGCTTGTTCCAGCTTAAGCAAGGTCTCGGGTTCGAGCCTTGTGTATGCAGCAGCCACCGTTGGGAGACTCACCCACCATGCCAGGTGCGTGACGCGGGTCGGGTCCGGACGTAGTGAACCGGGCGGGCAACCAAAAAAAAAATTTTATTTTTACAATGGTAAACATGTTCATATAGTTGTTGTCATTTGTTTAGAAGTGGAGTTATTGATTAAAATGACTATATTTTATTTGTAAAATTTGGTAAGTGTTATCAATTTCCCATACATTCACTCATTTAGAATCACAAATTAATGCGCTTCCCTAATTTGTCCTTTAAAATGTATTCATATGACCATTTTGAAAATTTTTACTTCAAATGGTATTTTCTTAAGATTTTCCCATTCAATTACTAATAATAATAATTGATTATATATAAATGCTTGTTTTGGAACCTCCTTCTAGTGATCCAAAAGTCATTTTGGGCCAAAATGGGTCCGTTTGGATAAGCGGTGGAAAAAGTAACTTTTTGGTAGAATGACTTTTGAAAAAGGAATTCTGAGAAGAAGTTAAAAATGTAACGTGATTTATGTTTGAATAAGCGTTGGAAAAGTGACTTTTTTGTAAAAAGGAGAAACTGTTTGGATAAACGTTGGAGAAATGAATTTTGGTGAAAAATTACTTAAAAGATATGAATTTCATTAAATACTACTTATTCATATATATTTTATATATTGTGATACAATAAGAAAAAATAAAATGATAAAAAATAAAAAAATGGCATAAAAGAAAAACATATGTAAACTAAATTTTCTTAAAAGGTAAAATTATTCAAATTTAAAAAAAAAATTACAATGCTTTTGGAGACTGCTCTTCCCCAAAAGAATTAATGGGGGGTTTTCAGCTCTTCCCCTTCTTCTCTTCTCTCTCTTGTTATTTCTTTCTTAGCCAACATGGGTATGTGGGAATGCCAAGCTCAGAGCTCTCATGGACATGAAAGCTACTCTTAACCCGTTATCTTTCTTCTTGAACTTCCAATGGGATCCATGCGATGGTAAACGAAATCAACAAAATGAGGTTGGGGTACGAGATTGTTGCAGGAGACGAAACGAAATCAACAAAACCAGGTTAGCTTCTAGATTCACTGACAGGTTTAGGCGAAAAAACAGATCTCGTCGGCGAAGGTGTGAAAGGAATATATCTGCAAGTTTGAGTCGACGGCGGAAGCAAAAATAGATCTAAACATACTTGCAAGTTTGAGTCAATGGCGGAAGGAAAAACCAGCTGAACGAGAAGAAGAACAGCTACCCACCGTTGAGTCTATGGCGGCGGAGGATGCGACGGAGCTACAAGCAAGTTTAGGAGAAAACCAAAGCGCTACGACCAATAGATCCAGATCACTCGAAGGAGGAGGAAAAATTTTCCGCAACTGCAAGGAGTTCGAAGAAATGACAGTGTAACGATTTATGCTCCAACGGTATGAAATAAATGGCTTCACCGTGAATAAATGCCTCACCGTGACCAGTTGTAACTTCTGGCTAGAAGCCACTTTTTCCATAGAAGGCCTTCTTCCTTGACGCTGAACCAAACGTCTGACACCACGCCCACCGCGCTTTTGAGCCAGAAAAGCTACTTATGGGCTCTGCACCGCTCTCTCAAACACTCCCAATGGCTTTAGAGCAACGGAGCTTGCGTTTGGGAAATCTTCAGCAGGAAGGCATTCCTGAAGCTAAAGCCATTGTCTCCCTTGTCTCTTTCTTCACGTACATACCTATCATTGTAACCCAAAAGCATCACCTTGTTGTGATGCGAGAAATGGTTGTTTGATGTCGTTATCCCCGTCGATCCCATTATCGCGTCTATTAGGCTGTCGATGTAATACGCCAGTATGCAGTGGTCTATCCAGATCTTCTGTTACCCAAAAATCGACACCCTGTCATCGTCCGATCCCCTTCTCAATCCTAACTTTGTTGAACTTGCCCTTAACATCGATTTTCTTGACGGCTTACAGTGGTGGATGTGCACGTTGTGGATGATGATGTTGGTGATGTACTGCAAGGTGATGCAGCCGTTGTCGGTGTTGTGGACGCTGGCGTCACGTTTGTCGATCGTCTTGAAGCTGTTAAACATAAGCTTGTGCTTGAGGTTGATTATCATCTTGCCGACGAAGACGACCCAAAGGGGTACGTCTTGGATCACAGCTTGCCGAAGAGTTCCTAGAGCTGGGTTTACTGGGTCTTTATTTGAAGGGTCGGTGACAATGTAGAACTAGCCACCCTTGCCGTCGGCAACATCGATGCCGAACCCAATACCACAGTCAGCTAGCTTCTGGCGGTTGATGGCCCAGTTGGGATCGCACCGCCAGCAGTAGTTGCTGGGTTTCCGGTAAGGCAGCCTCCTTTTAATCAACAGTTTATCTAAATATAAATTTTATTTTTTTATTAAAAATTATTTTTTCTAACGATCGTTTTCCCAACGGATCTTCCAAACAAACACATAATATACAAGTTTTAGTGAAACATTTATATCCGATAGAACTTTTGATAATCATATCTGTCATTCATGGAAAATCATACTAATTCTCCCTTGTTTGGCATTTAATTTGTTAGATACGTTTACATGATTCTATGGGGTACAGACAGGATTCGAACAATAAAAAAAACAAAAACAAAAAACGCAAATCGAATCAGACGTGTTCCTTCCAAGTCCTTTCTGCTCCGCTGCAGCACGAATAGGGCGAGTGCGGAACAGAACCCTACGTGAAAAACCGAAACTTGCAGAAGCTCCTTCTTCTTGGAACCCACAAGAGTGTCGATTCCCAGATCCGATCCAAAATGAATATATTCAGGTTAGCTGGCGACATGACCCATTTGGCCAGCGTCCTTGTCCTTCTCCTCAAGATCCACACCATTAAATCTTGTGCTGGTACGATATCTCTGCACATTTTTGTTCCAAACTCACCGGTGTGCTAATTTTGAATTTTTTGTCTCTTATCTGCTTCTGGGTTTTGGATTATCTTAAATTTATGAATAAAATTCATAGATTGCTTGGTAAAACGGATTGAGGATCAGTAGATGTGGAGTAATTTTGCTGCGCCGATGTGGATTTGCGATGGATATGTGTAGAATAATAAATCTAGTCGCTGGATGGGTAAAAAGTACTCGAATTTGATTTAGTTGGTATTATAAGATACAATAGAAATGAATCAAAGTCCTAAGTTCAGTCTCAATTTAAAGTTAGCCATGTGTGATAAACTCCTAAATTGGATAATGGAAATTGAATAAGACAGCAAGATGATCAGTGAAGGCTATGTAATGACATATTTGAAGCCAACCGACAACGTATTAAAATCTAACTATTCATTAAACTAGTTAAAGCTATAGTTCATGGTTCAATGATTGTGCAGAACTAGTATGAATTACGTATGGCGAGGTGATAGTCCTATAATCTACGAAGTTGTAGAACTAGTGTGCCGTGATACATATTTCAAAATTCAAAGTCGTTGGCACGCAGCAGGATTTGGTATGTGAATGCAAACTAGCTTGAGGACAGTAAATCATCTTGGCCGATGGCCCTTTTCTCTTGAAGTCAACAAAGGGAAGGAAGTGCTATGCTTACCTAAAAGTGCTGGCATTTTATAATTAGATGAAAAAAACTGTCTTTTCTGAGGAATGAAGTCTGATGTACACCATAGAGAATCTGTTGAACAGATGCAATTGAATTGGCCATCTTATTGCAGTATGAAATTTACCATGCTGTCAATAGACGGTTCTCAAAGATGATTACTGAATAAGAATTGGCAAGGTTGAAAGTTCCATAATTATAATTTTGTAAAAGACAGACTTGGATGATTATGTAAGAATTTGTTGTTGATTATGTCAGAATGAGAATGCCTGTCCTATCAGAACGTGCCTAATTAATTGTATCTTTATCCCCTATTATTGTATTTTTTTCTAGTTAGGTGGGACCTATTGAAGATAAACTCAATGAGAGCACAGAAAAATTAAAATCATTGGTTCAGCCCTATTTTTTCTTTGTGCATGTTGGGCGCGCCTTTCTGCTTCTGACTTCTGATGTATCATATTCTTTTGCAGGTATTTCTTTGAAGACTCAAGAGCTTTATGCTATCGTTTTTGCTACTCGCTACTTGGATATCTTTACTGATTTTATATCTTTATATAACACTTTGATGAAGTTGATATTCTTGGGAAGCTCATTTTCTATTGTATGGTACATAAGGCACCACAAGGTTGTCCATAGGTCATATGATAAAGATCATGACACTTTTCGTCATTTTTTCCTTGTACTGCCCTGCTTGCTCTTAGCGCTACTTATCAATGAGAAATTCACATTTAAGGAGGTTTGTTTACGTCTCTGCTGTGTTTTTATTGAATCTTTCTCAGTTTTCAAACTACCCGAATTTCCTTCTAACTATATATGTGAAGTAATTGCACATTAAGCTCCCCACTTCTTCTTTCTGATGACATGTACATTGATCAGGTAATGTGGACATTCTCCTTGTATTTGGAAGCTGTTGCCATACTTCCTCAGTTAGTACTGTTACAGAGAACTAGGAATATTGATAATTTAACAGGACAATATGTATTTCTTCTTGGGTACGTCTTAATTGCCATTTTCTATTTTAAGATTTTTTTTAATGTATATGGGTTATTGCTCTTGCGTTTACATTGTAATTAGAAGCTTTTATGTTCTGAACATGTTGAAGTGACTGATCAATGACTTATTCAACTAAATCGGTCATTTCACCGACTAATTCTTCCATCACAATATTTACTTATAATTGGTTTTGTGTACACAAAAAATCAGATAATTAATTTTTGTTGCAGTTTCTGGTCATTGAAGTCTGCAGCTATCTGCAAAAGTTAATTTCTTTCACTAAAGGCATACTATTTCATTTGATGTGTAATACTGCTATCAAAATGGTACTTCCATCTTTTGACCCTCTAGTCAAAGGGATCTGCTACCACATTACTTTGGATTTCAGAGTAAGGGAGTTTTACTTGGAATTCATTTGTCAGGATTAGTTAGTTATTAGTAGAATCTGTTAGGAAATAACAATGTTAGGAATTCTTTTATGACTCGCATCTCTAGTAACCCGTAGACAAGGAATGGGGAATGGGGCAAATGCATGTGTGGAGTCGATGAAATAAGAACTGTGATTTGCAATTTCTATGAACCAGGGGATTTCTTATTCATCCAATAAGGCGCTAGGGGAAGTCCTTCCATGCATATTTTTAAGAGCCTTTTGTGGATTTGTTTAGCTTATATGGTCTTTTATGCTGAAATTTCGCCGACTATTCTGACTGATTTTGTCTCTCAAACCATGCTACTTGCTCTGCTCAAGTCACGTATGGTTTTATCCATGGGAACCAAACAAAAATAATACCACCTCTGTTTCTTAATATAAGAGCCAACTGACTTTTTGAAATAATAAAAACAAGCTAAATAAATCATTTAATTATAATATATATTCTGAAGTATTTATATATCATTAGATTATATATCTGTTTATAAGTCAGGCAAATTAATTTAAAAAAATGATAGATAGATTAGTTAATTTGCTTTTTTAATCTTTCCTAAAAAGGTCAACTAGCTCTTATATTAAAGAAAGAAGATAGTAATTTTGATGGGCCTTATCAGCTTTTGTTGTTATATGTTTGGCTTAATACCTAGAAATCCTGAGTGTCAGCTTGACCAATTCTACTTGTTCTTCATTGTCTTTTTCCCCTCTTAAACTTATCCCAGACATATTCCAACTGTACCCCAAACCTTAATTTCCCTTGGACATTGTTCCCGAATGCAACATTAGTATTATGTAGAAATAATATTTACAAACTATGAATGATGTTTTTTTTTTGGCCCCTTTAGATTTCTATGTTATATGGGGATGTGAGCGCTGCACAGGACACTTACTATTTTATGTTATACACTTTAGTTATTTGTTAATATTTGCAAACTTATAGTGCCTTTTTTGCTAGATTTTATTGTTTAAATAAATTAAGAACTCTACCTAAGAGATACCATCTATAGAATTCTTTTTGAGGCATTTCTGAAGCATCTTTATAATTCCTTTCATTGAATGTTACCACATCCTGCAGTTAGTTAGAAGTTCAAAGTCTGATAAAATTTTCTCAATTGATGTGGATAAATGCAGTGCGTACAGAGCATTATACATAGTGAATTGGATCTACCGCTACTTCACTGAGCCCCACTATGTTCATTGGATACGTATGATTTTCACTCCCTGTTTTTCATAATTGCTATTGTTTTAGGCTATGTTGTGAATTAGTAAATATTTGAAGGTTGGTATCTGCAGCTTTTATATGATATGTGTAGTATCAATATTGTACTCTATGCAAATGTGGATGTTTATCTATAGCATTGTTCCATGTTCATTGTATTTTAAAAACTATTATACAAGCCTGGTTTTCTGAAAGACATTCATAATATTTGTTGAAGGCAATAACATCAAGACCCATATTTGTAGATTCATGCATTAACGGCCTGGGTCAGTGGGGACAGATATGGGGACCCATTACTGCTTGTAACGTTTAGCTTATCATACTCTGTTATTTTTTATGCTGCTTCATCTTTTAATTGGAAATCAGTAAGAAATATTAATAACTAATTTTGCAATATTTCTTTCTAGCACTAGCCAACGTGGCTCTTGGAACACAAATCTTTGAAAATTAAACATTCTGTATCAAAGCGGGTGTGATTTATAGGCGTAAGCTTTAGAAATGAAAACAATACCCACGTGGTTTTGTTCCAGTTGTTCTAATAATCTTTCTCTATAAATGCCCATGATACATAAATAAAAATATAAGCACTTAGGATGTAGAGGAAAAATTGGATCTTTTTGTGATTCATTAGGCTTTATCATCCAGCATCTAATTATTATCATGAATTTGTATGTTTGAGGAAGAAGGTAAGGGATAGAGGAATAGTAACTCCTTTGAAAGTAAATGTTATGAAAAATATCATTATGCTTCATACTCCTTAATACCTTCTCTTTGCTTGTTTGAAGTCTTGCTATTGGTTCAGTTTCTTTCTTTCCCAATCATCTTAAAATTCCCAAGGAGGTAATCCTTTTTTTTTTTGGAACGCTTTATTGCAGCATGGATTTCTGGCATTGTTCAGACATTGCTCTATGCTGACTTCTTCTATTACTACTTCGAAAGGTAAGCTGCCCTGCTTTTTTCAATTATCACACACACACACACACGCACGCACGCACATACACTCACACATTTGTAAAGATTTGTTGCTTCATATTCTGAAGCAATCACAAACCTTGCCATGCAGCTGGAAGAACAATCGAAAGCTTCATTTGCCTGCTTGAGATTTTCCTTCCTCTTCATTTACTTAGAAAGGTTGTGATGTGGATGGTTAATAGAGAACAGAGGATTCATGTGTCCAGACATGTTGCGTGAAGTGACAGCCCCAGATTCTTTATTTCTTGCTCCCTTAGTTACAGAACTGTACTAAATACTGGGAGCATTATGAGCCAAGCGGATCAAGTTACTTCTTTTTGTTGTAAACGGCCAAAATTAAATTTTAAAAGTATTTGATATGTGTCTTTGATAGAGCTAGGACCATTGCTTTGATTCCCAGCTATTTGCTCCAGCTCTTCCTTTCATATATAAATAAGTTATGCAGTTTTTTGGTTTATTTTTAAAATTAGCAATTATTTTATAATTTAAAAAATATTTGAAAATATTATATTGGCTTCTCTTCTATTTTTAAGATTTTATTTCAAGTAAATTCAAAATTATATAAATATATGTTTTATTTTAGTTGTATTTTAAATCTATGCGTATGAAGTACCTGAGTGTTTTGTACAAATTTTGCCGACCTCAAACACTGCCTGTGAGCTTAATTCTCTGTAGATTCAATGCTTGGAGTTTATTAGATTCAATGCTTTTTGGAGGGATTTATTCAAGTCATGGTAGAATTATCCAGAAGTTCTAAGTAAGGGAATGTGTTACAAAATGGTTTTAAGAGATTGTTAATAATAAGTCGAGAAGCACAATTTATAAGTGAAATAGTTATTATTTACAACCTTTTAGGATCATTTTATAACGCATTTTCTTGTTTGAGACCTCTATGTAATTCTTTCTATTTTTATTGGTGATAATTTATTCAACTTATGCCCTTCGTTTCATAAATTACACAAGGATGTTACCATAAATTACGCACAAAGGAAAGGAATGAATAATTTTATATAAAAAGAAATGTGTAATTTTAGTCAAAGTTAGAGTTATATGATTCGACATGTTTTTCTTATTCATATAATATATAAAAAAATAAGAACTTGGTATCTAGCTTGAATCAGTGTAGTCCTTAAACGCAATAATTTATAATTTAATTTTTTTATAATTTACACCCATTCTATTAATAAATGTATTAAAGTATTCTGACAAAAGCAACTGAATTAGAATACACAGAAATACTGAAAGAATAAAAATGATATTTGAACGATTGAATAGCTAGTAGTTGGGGGTTTAGCTTGACCAACAACTCAAATATGAAGTACGCTAAAAGTCATTTTTTATACGTAACAATAAAATAAATAATTTGAATTATTAATTGAATAGTTAGACCTATGAAAATCCTGGCAAAAAAATAGACCTAAGAAATTATTAAAAATAGGGGAGGAATATGAGCTAAATAATTTTTTTTTATTTTTGAAAAGTTATATATGTTTAAAAATATAATAGAGCTTATTATAATAAAAGTTAAATTATGATTTTACTTGTGCAAGATCAGTATGACTTTGATAAGCTATGGAGATATGAGTTAAAATCTTACGCACTTGTAAGAATACAAAATGCTGAACCGACCCGGTGTGAGAAAGATGCATGCATTATGTCATAAGCTTATCTCATGTATAATCACGTCAAATGCCTTTTGACATGAAATTATCATAGATTCTTACATGAGAGTCACTGAGTTTTGACTTAGTCAAAAGTTACATTCGACCGGGTGATATAAAAGCTGTAATTGAGCTTAGGGGTTTTATGTGGAAGCATGTGAATAATCAAGATCAGATTTGTCTTTCACGTCAATAGAGAGATATTACTGGGCCCCTCGATGAGTTAGTTTGAGAAATATATGACTATACTGTAAATAAAGGTGTTTTTATTTCTAAGATCAGACCACTCAGGGATCCAAAAAGTAATGGTTAGAAATAGTAGGATGACATTATCCATACCTAATCCTTGACCAAGATATCTTGTGATAAAAGGGACATGATATGATTACATGCAGGTTGTATCATGTTAACAATACTCATATGATTTTGGGTAGTTGTAATGTCTTGTTAGAGACTACTTGTGACTTGTGAGCTAGTATTAGTTTAGCCCACTGTCAACTTCATATGAGCCTACATGGTCGCACGTAAGAATAACCCAGCACAAGATTTAATATTCTATGGTTTTTTGAATATATATATAAATTCGAATAATAATATTATGTAGATAATTAATCTTAATATTTTAGTTTTGATATTTAATTTATTTAATAAATTAAATAACTAATATTGATTTTCGAATTTAATTTATAAAGATAAATTAAATCGATTAGCTCATTGTTTGGATTAATAAATATTAATCTTGAATATTTTTTGAAATTCAAAATTCAAAATTAATGAAGATCTATCAAGATTAATCAAGTTCGAATATCAAGGTTAATCTTGAATATTCGATACACCCCACATGAGTTCTATAAACAGAGGAGTCATGAACCATTTGGGGTGTATGTGAGTGTACGGATTTTAAAGGGTAAGCCACAAGAAACCCTTGAAAGAGAAACACCAAGGCTCTAGCACGCTGCCATTATTGGAATCTTTTTGTTTGGGTACCAGTAGAGGGAGGCGATCAAAGAAGGTCAGTTCCTAGAGGTCGGTTTCCAAGAACTGCGAAAAGATCATTGGTTGTTACGAATTTGAGAATTGCGAAAAGGTATGGTTTATCCACTCTTTTTAAAAGTCTTTGACTGATGTCTCATATAATCATGAAATTGATTCACATTGATATTATAAAGTCATAGAAGACATTTCTTATATACTTTGTACTTTACTGTGAATAAGTGTTTGTTCCTCCTACTATCTAATTCTCTCGTTTTGTTATCTCGCTTTTCCTTAATTTCATAACATTGTAAAACCAAGTATGATTTTCATGATTTTTTTGCCATTTTTCTATAAAAAATATGCCTTTACATAAAATAATAGAATGATAAAAAAATTAAAAAGTTTTAAAAACATCAATTATTTTAATTTTTATTCAATTTATAAATTCTGACGTAAACAACAATTTATTGTTACATTTTAAAAATTTAAAAAACATATTTGCCTTTAGATGACATGCAGATGAAATATTGTGATATATATCAATATGGCAAAAGCAATAAACGAATCCATAACTGACGTTTTAATTTTATTATACTATCCCAATCATAATCTAATATATTAATATTTAATTATATTCAAATTCAAATTTCATCTGTGTTATATATTGAAACTGTTATAGATCTTCTCTGATAGATCTTAAACTCTTTTAGGGATTTGATTTAGATAATTAGATCTTTAATTATATGTATATATGCATATGTATGAAGCGTTTGGTATCTTCACATTCAATTCAATTCAATTTTTTTTTCCAGTTTTCTCAATAATCATGTCATCACCTATCTCATTATTTTGTTACGAACGTGTCTCTACTCAACATGATTATCCAGACACCTTCAATGACATTCCCATCCAACGCCACGAACCTTCAGCCATAAACTTCGATCTCAAAATCTATGTTCGTTTTGAGAAACGTTGTTGTTGTTGTGGAAAGAGAATAATTGATGTCTTCAACATTCCCCAGCTACTTTCTTCACATTACATCTCCTGCGAGGAGTTTTTCAGGAACGGCCCCGGCTTTCTCACAGGGAACCTTCTCTTCCATGATGTGATCACCAATGAACTGCTTGATGATTTGATTCCGGGTATTATGCTCAGTGTGCGAGAATCATTGCCCAGCAATATTTATGATCTTGAAGAACATCTTTCTTTTTCTGAAGATGGCCTTGCATTGATTCCTTTGGCTATTGGACTGGTGGTTGAATTACCTGCAGATGTGGATATTGAGGAAGTTGCAGAGATCATTCTGATAGGATATGGCATGCAAGAGGTTAAGATGATTCCTGCTTCTGAAGAAGTCATTCGATCACTGGACAAAGTCGTGCTGCCAGAAGGTTTTGATGACAGTACACAATGTTGTATTTGTCTTGAAAATTTTAAGAAACGTATGGAAGTCTCAGCAATGGCATGCCATCATTTTTTTCACCATGGTTGTGTTGTTCGGTGGCTGAAAGCCAGTCATACGTGTCCATTATGTCAGTACCCAATGCCTAGGATCAATAGTTTCTAATGCATTTTGATTACATATGTGAGTGAGGAGTATTAGTTTCTAATGCAACGGTTGAGATGGATATTTTAATATTTATAAATTAGTTATTTAACTTTTACATTCACAATAAAGAGTAGTAATCCAATTCGATATATCCATTCTTATATCTATTTAATTTATTTTATATATCTATGTGTGTGTGAGATAATGTGATTATTTGATTTCTCTGTATGACTATTCAAGATAGTCCTGTATATGTGCTTGATATTAAGACGATGAAAAAGACATCTTCCTCCTCTTCATCATCTCCTTTCCCCCTCCTCCCCTTCTACATTTTGACTCTGATACCATGTCATGATTAAAAGGGATTTAACATTTAGTTTAATATTTACTAATAAACATTTATATAATCAAATCACAAACTAATATATAATTATAGGATTTAATCAAATCTAATTTAATCAAATAATAACCTCGATACCAAACTAAATTATAATAAAATCAAATCAACATTTTAATTTGAATAGGGTTTATACATTGTGAGGTTGTTGGAGTACTTACAAGATTATTAGAAGTCATTTTCAAACTCTCATGTATAACAGTATCCTTAACCATGTTTTTGAAACAACACTTATTTATCAATCGAATCTTCTTTATATTCTCCAATATTTAACAATTTTAATATCCAATTAACATATATTTAAAAATGTATTTGTCCATTAGGTAAATTAATTATAAAAAACTTCATAAAACTCACACGACATAATAAAATTGCCAAGTATATACTCAAAAAAATTACAAGTTATATATAACCTATAAACAATCTTTTCAATCTTTAAAATCTTACTATACACGTTTATAACCGCTAATATTTTTTGTGTTTATAACCTTTACAACAAACACAAGCCTGTATAAAGGTTAATGAAGAGAGAACACTAGTAAAAAGTTTGAATAATCAAGCTGCGTAACAACTAAAAATGGCATATTAAAAGTTCCACTAATTTGCATAAAGTAAAATATCTTTTAAACAATACAATTTCTTACTTTCCATTCAGTATACAAATTTTGAAGGTGAGCCATAGGAAACCCTTAAGAGAGAAACGCCAAGGCTCTAGCACGTTGTTATTATTGGGATCTTTTTTGTTTTGGTACTAGTAGAAGGAGGCGATTAAAGAAGGTCAATTCTTAAAGATCGGTTTCCAAGAACTGCGAAAAGATCATTGCTTATTAGGAATTTGAGAACTGCGAAAATGTATTGTTTTAACTACTTTATTTAGAAGCCTTTGACAGACGTCTCATATAATCGTGAATGAGAAGAAATAGTTTCTATTGCAACGATTAAAATGGGTATTTTAAGGTTGCAACGTACAATTAAATCTATTTTTTAATATTTATAAATTAGTTATTTAACTTTTACGTTAAGAATAAAAAGCAGTAATCCAATTCAATATATCCATTTTTATATATATTTAATTTATTTTTCATATATGTGTGTGTGAGAGATAATGTTATTATTCGATTTCTCGATATGATTATTTAGAATGGTGGTTAGCTTTTCTACTTGATATTAAAAAGATGGAAAAGATATATCATTATCTCCCGTAGTTTACCCTTTAGAGTGTTTCATTCATTTAAGATTGTCTTCTTCCTCTTCATCATCTCCTTTTTTTCCTCCTCCTCCTCTAAATTTTGGCTCTGATACCATGTCACGATTGAAAGGGATTTAACATTCCATTTGATATTTATTAATAAATATTTATATAGTTAAATCACAGACTATTATATAATTCTAGGATTTAATCAAATTTAATTTAATCAAATAATAATCTCGATACCAAATTAAAATTAAATGAAATCAAATCAACATTTTAATTTAAATAGGGTTTATATCGTGAGGTTGTTGGAGTGCTTACAAGATTATTATAAGTCAACACAGATTGAACTATAAGCAGGTGGCAAACAGAAAGATATATTATACATACGAAATCGTTGAATGTCGTGGGATGACACAAGAAGCAATTAATTAGTGACATCTTCAAACTCTCATGTATAACAGTACCCTTAACCATATTTTTGAAGCAACACTTATTTATCAATAGAATTCTTTTTATATTCTCCAATATTTAACAATTTTAATATTCAATTAAATAATTTGTTTTTAGAAAAAAGTAATCTCTTAAGTCTTAACTACTTATTAATTATTGGATTGCCATAATCTACTCATATGGTATTATTGATAGGGTAGATATAGAAATAATTTTTTTGTTTTATTTATGAATCACTTCATTAAATTTTTTATATTAATGTATAATTTTACATTTTCTTTATTATTGTGTTAACTTTTTCCTTATGAGGTATGGTACATACTAAATATGGATAAATTTAGAAAATTGTTGAATTTAATTAAAACAAAATTAACAAAAGTTTAAAGTTTTTCTTAGGTTTTGTTAAACATATTAAAGTGACTTATAAATATGATTATACAAGTAGTTGTTATAAATGACGAATAAAAATATTGTTATCATAAATATTGATGATGCTTGTATAGGTCCTTGTGAGGACTGATAGATTTTAAAGTATTTTATGATACATTTGTTACCTTAAAATATTTTTTATGTGTGTCCAACATCCTAAAGTATTAATTTGGTACATACATCATTTCAAAAAATACTTTAAAATGCTAAGGGCTTCCCAGAGTGTGTCGGGACTTCCCAAGATTCGAGCCCAAGACCTGACGGATACACGGCGTCTTGTTTTCCCCTGGACAATCAGTCGGACGAGCTCTTGGGCACTACTTTTGATTCTTTAATCAACAGATAAGGCTACAATCAAAATTCTATTGATTGATCACTATAAATTAAAAAGATTTAAAGAGGTTTAAAATTTTTTATGATTGTAAAATATATTAAAAATAGCTATTGATTTAACGTGAAGGTTCTTAATATGACAGCCAAAAGTCTGAAGTGACGTTTCACGTGCTTTATGATTTCACATTGAATTATATACATGCTTATATAATCAAACCACATGAATCCCATTTGGGCAAAATTGCATGGCATTGTTAGGGAATACCGCTCCCCAAACACTGCATGCAACTCGAGATACAATTATTTTAAAATCTGTAAAAATTATCTTAAAATTTGTAAAATCATCTAAAAATTTGTAAAATATCTCATTTCTCACAACGGAATTTCCTAAAACACATTATATCTCACACAAAGCATGAACATAATCTTGATTTTGCTTTAATTTTATTATTTTTTTGTCACAAGTCTTTGCCATGAACATAATCTTAAAATATCAGTGAGTTTGGTCATAAAAAATATTAGTCATTTTCAATAGTCTAGAGATTTACGAAAATGATTTATCATATGAAAATTTTACCAAAAAAAAAAAGCAGAAATCATTTCACGGTTTGTTAATATCATAAAAATAGTTTTTATAAAGTAATTTTCAAATTTCATGACATCAGTTTATATCTTCAATCAATTAAATTCAATTTAAATAATGATTTAAAGGGGCATTATTGTCTCCTTGATTTTTCCAGCCACGTAATCTGACTCCGGCCTTAAATTAACAAGATCTTAATTAAGAAAGTATGGGATGTCATATAAATTGATAAATGGAGCTTCTGAACCAAATCCAAAATTACAAAAAAAAAAGTGAGAAGAGCTTGTGAACAAAATCCAAAATTACAAAAAAAAAAAGTGAGAAGAGCTTGTGAACCAAATCCGAAATTTAAAAAAAAAATCTAAAAGGAATAACTCAATTGTCAAATGATAAACAGTAACTATAGTTCAAATGCTAGCAGTGTGCCAAATACTTGGCCTATAAATAGATCACCATTTCTCATCTTTTATATCCATAAAAGAGAAAGAAAAGTCTCTCTTGTAGTACTGCACAGTATATTGTGCTTATTTGGAAAAGCTTATTTACTTTCCAAAATCACGTTCAACAATGTTTTTTTGTAAAACGAGATAATCTCATCCATATATTTACTTCGACTTGCGTAAAAGTACTTCTCTACCGCATTCACAAATGGATACATTAACTCTATCTCTTCTCTCTCTCTCTCTCTCTCTAAAAATGAAGCTTGTCAACCTAAACACCTTTAGTTTGATATTTTTGATGGTGCTTTGTGTGTATTGTACAAGCTTTGAAACCTGTTATGGCGGACAAGTGATGAGTGTGAGGTCATATTGGAGAAAACTCAAAGCTTCCTCAAACGGGTCTAACACTTCTTATGTGTTAGACTATGGTGCTAAAGGTGATGGAAAATCAGATGATACAAAGGTTAGTATGAGTTTATTTTTTAATTAATAAAATTTATTTTTGTCATTTATTCTCTCTCTCTCTCTCTCCCTCAAATACACACAAATTTATTTGTATTTTTTGTGAAAATATGTAATGTCTTTTTAATTATGTTTAAATGACTTTTGCTTTAAAGATTTTTGAATATATTGCACATAGGTGAAGAACAACTATGCCTACCAACGACGAGTTGCACCATGTCTTTTTAAATAATAAAACTTTTGAAGAAATACTTTAATTTTAATAAAATTTATTACTTTTTTATTGACTTAGAATCAATGTAGTGTATGTTTGGAAATTTTATTGGGAGAAAAGGAGTTCTGTTGAAAGAAAAGAGTTTACGAATTTCCATGTGGTTTTACAGATTTCAAGATGGTTTTATGGATTTCGAGATGATTTTTACTGATTTTAAAATAGTTTGATCTCGACTTACAAGCACATAAGCTTCATTGTATTTTTACATTGGGCCTTCGATAAAAGAATTCATATGCTTACAAAAGTAACATTATAGAAGTAAAAAATTTGTTGCAGAAAAAAATTATTAGCAGTACAATATAAATTTCAGTATAATCTTATTTTAATTAATTATGCGTGTGTGGGTGTGTATTATAATGATGTCGATGATGCTAAAACTACTCTGTGAGCAAAGTTCACGAGAATGAGTTCGGTTGATATGACATTAAATATTTTTTTTCTGTATATACTCTGTTCAATAAGGGTAATGAAAGAGTAACAATTAATATTTGAAAATGAGTTCGGTTGATATGATCAATATTGAAAATTACTTAGATTTTATTTTTTTAACTGTTTTTATCGGTACGTATAATTTAGTTAAAAGTTTCTTATAACGAGAGTGAGAGCTAGCATGCATGTTTGTACATGGGAAAATTACCAAAAAGTTCCAAACAACAGAATTAACTATAAAATGGTCTCAAAAATTTAAAAAATTACCATGTTGTCTCAGGAGTAGCTGTTAATATTATTAATGAAGGCTAGTAAAATTGTTAATGACAACATCAACAGTTACTCCTAAAACTTCAAGGTAATTTTTAATCTTTGAGACCATTTTATGATTAATTCTATTATGTAGGACCTTTGGGTAATTTTTCCATTGTATATTCGGCAATATGTGTGTGTTATTAATACGAATGATGTTTAGTATGTGAAATATGAAAAAGAAAAACAGTCATTTCAACAAGCTTGGACAGCAGCTTGCGACGTGGAAGCATCAACAGTTCTGGTTCCATCTGGGTCTGGGTTTCTGGTGAACATAATGTGCCTGTTTGGGAAGCCATTTTCCCAAACGGTACACGTAAATCGAGACAAAATCATCTCGAAATCTGTAAAAATCATCTTGAAATCCATAAAAACCATCTTAAAATCCGTAAAACCATCTCGAAATTCCCAAAATACCTCGAAATTTACAAAATCCATTTTTCTAACGGAGTTCCCAAACGAGCACAATATCATTCGAAGGCCGTACATGCCAGCCTAAGATCGTTTTTCAGGTTCGTAAATTATTTTATTCTCTATTATATCCATAATTAAATAATTAAAATTGCATGCACATGAATGAATATGTAGTTATATGTATATACACACATACACACACAGTTGGATGGGAAGATCATGGCACCAACAAGCTCTTCATCAGCGTGCGGTTCAGGAACATTGCAATGGCTTGAGTTCAAATATGTGAATGAGTTCTCAGTCAAAGGCAAAGGAGTGATTGATGGCCAAGGCTGTGTCTGGTGGAATGGTCAATCAGGATTGCCAAGCACAAAACCAATGGTATAATTAACAATGAATTAGAATCCTGTTAATTATATTATTTCCTGTACGCATATTTCAACCTTATATGCAAAGTGTTTTCATTTCACCAACATATATCTGAATGTTTGGGAAGAACTTCTTTCTAACGGTTTACACAAATCAAGACAAAACCATTTTAAAATCCGTAAAAACCATCTCAAAATCTATAAATTCTTTTTAGATTCAGTAAATTCTTCTTAAAATCCGTAAGCTCCTTCTTCTAAACGGATTATCAAACACACACATAGCTAGTCTAGCGGTGCAAGGCTCACTAAATCCCAAGATAATTGTGTCACGAAGGGTAGTCATGAATCCCAAACCTGAGTAGATAGTTGTTCAAATACTTGGTAATATGATTTAAGAAAAGTATTGTTAGTTTGTTTTCCTGTCATAAACCAAGGATTCTCATACAATTCTTATTATGCTACCCTTCAATAAACTACACAAAAAGCCTCCTTTGATATGATCAACATAATAAAAAACTTCTCCTTGCAATAGTTATATGTATGTGTGTGTTGATCGATATATTGATGGATTCATGTTTCCTGGTTTTGTTTATGTAGGCATTAAGGTTTTATGGAAGTGATGGTGTAACAGCGACAGGCATAACAATTCAGCATAGTCAACAGACACATCTCAAATTCGATTCATGCACTAATGTTCATCAAGTCTCTGCCATTACCGTTTCTTCACCTGGAGATAGCCCCAACACTGATGGCAGTCATCTCCACCAGCTCTCTTGCTTGTGGTACGTTGTACTTCCTCAACTTTGAAACAATCAAACCAATATATGATGAAGTGAAAATCCCACTTAAAATCCAACTTGAAATACCAAAATCTATATTGTATGCTCAATCCTACACTTCTTTAACAAATTCCTAACGAAACACGGCATGCAAAAAGAATGTAATAGTGAGATTATTAAACTAACATTGGTGTTCCATGCATATATATATATATATATTTGTGTGTGTGTGTAATAACGCAGGAGATGACGGCGTATCTATACAAACTGGATGTTCCAACGTATTCATAAACAACGTTAAGTGTGGACCTGGTCATGGGATCAGTATTGGAAGTTTGGGAAAAGGCAACACGAAAGCTTGTGTTTCTAATGTAACTGTCAAAGACAGTGCATTCCAAAAAACATTAACTGGTGTCAGAATCAAGACATGGCAAGGAGGTTCTGGCTCAGTTCATGACATTAAATTCACGAACATTCGAGTCTCAGAGGTTAAAACCCCAATAATGATCGATCAGTACTATTGTGACAAGAGCAAGTGCACGAATGATTCGTCGTCGGCCGTCGCCGTGTCCGGCGGCGATTGTGTTAACATTAAAGGGACATATTCTAGGGAGGCTGTTAGGTTCGCATGTAGTGATGCTGTTCCATGTAGTGGTCTAACGTTGGACACTATACAGCTACAACCTCAACCTGCTAAACACAGTTCTCCAGGCTCAGATGATGATGATAATGGTGTTTTATGTTGGAAGGCATTTGGAGAGTTGAAGACTAAAACAGTCCCTGCTTTATATGATTGTCTCCAATCAGGCAACCCCTCTTCTACAATCAATTCTAATAAAGATTCTTGCTAAATTCAACACTATTGATTTGCTCTCTACAAAAATATAAGACTAATATCATTATTGGTCCTTACATGTTGATCGAATTTCAATTTTAGTTCATATAGTTTTAAATTAAGTTTTTCATCTCCACAATTTTATAAGAACTTGAAAGTTAAAAGTTTTTAAGCATATGATGTAAAATTAAAATTCGTTAAAAATATAAAACACCGTGATGGTCAACGTTTTTAAGGCATTACCATATTGGAAATTTGTACTGTGGATAGTGTTTTACCTGTGTGGGCCGTGATGGTCAACGCACTAGTAAAAAATTACTATATACCTGCGGATTTTAAAATCCGCAGGTAATTATCTGCGGAAAAAAATCCACAGGTAAATTTCCTGCGGATTTAAAATCTGCAAAAAAAATTAATTTTTTAAATAAGTTTGAAAAAAATTTATCTACGGATTTAAAATCCGCAGGAAAAATTAATTTTTTTAAAAAATTTGAAAAAAAATTACAGGAAAAATTAATGTTTTTTAAAAAAATACCTGCAAATATAAAATCTGCAGGAAAAATTAATTTTTTTAAAAAATATTTTAAAAAAATTACCTGCGGATTTAAAAATCAGCAGGTATTTTTCCTACGGATATAAGATCCGCAGGAAATATTATTTTTTTTAGAAAAATTGAAAAAAAATACCTGCGAATTTTAGATCCGCAGGAAAAATTAATTTTGAAAAAAAAATTAGCGCTTCGTCTTTTACCCAAAGGTGCCCCATTCTTCTACTACAGGGGAAAGCTTCGTAGACAGCTTCGCGTAAATAATTTCATGCTCCCTTACATATATGTTTCAACAATTATCCTTTTTCATTTGTCCAAAGTGTTACTTTTAACTATAGTTTTTTCTTATTGGTTACATCATTCCATGTAAAATATCATATATTCATATCTTTATAAAAACAAATTCATTGCCTTCCATCAGAATAAGAAAAAAATTTACCTGACAAACGTTCATAAATAATAAGATATTTTTTAAAAAAAAATTTAGATTTCCTGCGGATTTACCTGTGGATTTTACCTGCGGAAAAATCCGCAGGAAAATAAATTTCTAGGAACCTTATACCTGCGGATAAAAATCTGCAGGAAAATCTGCATGAAAATTGTTTCCTGGGGATTTTTAGCCAAAATCCGCAAGAAAATCCGCAGGAATAGGACATTTTTTCTATAGTGACGTATGCATATAAATTGTTGAAGTTTAGTAGTGTGCCCTTCTTTAGCACCGTGATTTATCGTCTTTACAAAAACCACCCGTGAAAATTACTTAACATATTTAAAGTTTGGTTAAAGTATAAATTTGATTATTTAAATTTATAAAAAATTTGAGTTTAATCCTTTAAATTTAAAGAGTGTCCCTGTAATCTTATGTTTTTAACGTTGTTAGTTTTATTTGACAAAAAATACTTACTTAATAAATTTAAAATGTGATTCAATAATAAAATGATATCAAAATATGCTTTACTATTAATTATTAGGTTAAGGGTCATTTTTACTTCTCAAGTTTTTTTGAAGTATCATTTGGTATTTGAAAGTTTTTTGAATCGATTTCATCCATGAAATGGTAAAAACATAGCAATGTTGTCAAACCACCCACAGGGTCAACGTTTGTTGACCTAGGTTTTGCTGAGGTGTGACATTCACACATGGCATCCACCTTCACTTTTTTTTTTTAACTCAGCTGGGAAAGAAGAAAAGCATCACTCTTCTTCCTTTATACATTTCTTTTCCATTTGTCTCTGGAAGGCATAATCCACATGCCCTTCTCCGCCACTGTCACTCACTCCACCTCCTCCTCTTCTTCCGCCGGCGATTACACCACCTCCTTCAAATCCTCCGCCTCCACCGCCGATGATGAAGAAAAAGACATGGCCAATTTCTTGATTCTCTTGGCCCAGAGCAGTGATGCTCCTCAAAAGGAGCCTCCCGCCACCACCAAGAGTATCAGTGGCTTCCATGTTTATGAATGCAAAACTTCTAACAAATCCTTCCCTTCCTTTCAAGCATTGAGCGGACACAGAGAAAGCCACAAGAAACCTAAGTAAGGCTGAGCCCTCAAAAACTCTTGCATTTTCTATAACAAACTCTCGAAGTTAAAGCCCACATTCTATAAACTCATTCACATCTGAAAGTGAGGAATTCACATGAACACCTGCAATAGTGAATTTCTGTGTGATAATATCAATGGAAATCATAGAACTAATTGCTACCGCTAATCCAAATGGACACTGATTGCTGCAAATGGCCACCCAAGTCCCAACACCTCCTTTACCATTATTTTCATTTATCTCTTTAGCTGAAGTGTCCTTGGTATCATTCATCTATTTATCTGCTTAAAATAACTCTAAGTAGCCTATACTTTGAACAATAATTTTTTTTATGAAAATCAGTTTCACTCCATATTTGAATTCTCTGATATTTCTTCATTGAGCAATTCTGATTATACTCAAACCTACCACTTATGTCGGCCACAGAATTTGGAGGGTAGAATTATATATATATATTTTTTCCTCTTAATTCTCAACATTACTGGGGATAACTTCCTCACTTTTTAGCAGTATTTCTCAAGAACTCCAGCAACTTTGAGCAGCTCAGGTGAAAAATAGTCCTATTCTCCAACCTCCCACCCAAATCATGTTTACTAGGATTTTTAATCAACTAGTCCACAAATTGACAAGTGATTCTTGAAATCAGTCGAGAATTTTCTAGTGAGACTAAAGATGTTTATTGGAATCACAGCCTAGGGCCCAAGAAAAACTGTAGTAATAAGAATGTTGTTATTGCAGTGCTTGACCTAATTAACCATGGGCGAATAGGGATCCCAAGGATCTATGAACAATACCTCAGGTGACATTTATAAAAACTAAAACTGCATGCTTATTGTATAGGGATGATGACAATAATCCAAACAATATAGTTGAAACCAGTCAAATGGATATCTAAAAGATACTACAACAATGGAAACCAAAAGTTTAGAAACCAAGAAAAGAGTACTGAACATGGGAAAATAAGTTAAGATTTAGCACAGATATAACAGAATGTTGTTTTTTCTGTGCTCTTTTTTATTCTAAACTCTAAAACGACGTCGTTTCATGCTTACGAAGAAAGAACATGAATTTAACGAACCTGGTCAACCAATTCAAGACACTTAACCGGACCGGGGAACATATTCACAGGTTCATCGGTTTCACGTACTAATCCGAGTGTGTTTCATGCATAAGTCATAAACTTTACATAATTCATGAAGTAAAATATTTTCCAGAGAATGCAATTTCTTATTTCCACTCAGTATATAAGTTCCTCAAAACACCTCCATACATAATTCTTACAAAACGCTCCCGTAGGCTAAACAAGCACTCTATAGTTTGGAAGAAGTAACTGAATTCCTTATCCGACTCTAATTTCCTATACACTTTCTGATATACATTTCTTGCTGTAAAATCAAAAAGAACACTGCAGTTCTCTGAAAATTTGGGGTATGGAGATAATATTCTGAGCAATACGACCTTCTCAGCCTCTTGACTTGAATAATTGCGAGTACGAATGATGACAGAACTTAAAAATTTTGCATACTTCCTTATGAATCTCTCAAACTCACTTTTCTAGTGGTTAAAGCCACCAAGAAAGAACGTATTCAGGTGTGATGAAATACATGGTAGAACATCATCAAGACTCCTTAAGATCCTGGACATAACAGACACTAGTGTTTTTGTAGTAACTCAAAGTGGGGGAAACTAGATAGCAGAATACAGAAACATATTGTAGTGAATTTGATGTTCAAACCTCATAAATTACGGAAGTTTCAAGCTTGGAGAAACTTCGGAGGCAACAGACCACACTATTCCGCACCTGATTTTAATGAATTTCCAGGTGGGTCAAATTGTTAAATGTTGGAAATTCATAATCACCAGGAAAAATATTGTGCTGCATGAGCAAAGACCAGGCCAAATTATTAAAAAAGAAGGGATACATAATACAATACTACCCCGATCGCTTAGTTTTGAGAAGCTCAATTGAATAAATCCCTACTCTCCAACCTCCCACATGTTTACTAGGATTTTAATTAACTAGTCCATATTGATAAGTAATTCTTGAAGTCATTGCTGAGTACAGGGACCATCTTTTTCTAAGTAGGAGTTTCATCACCAAAATAATAAAACGCTTTAAAACTCATTCATTGCTGAAGTAGTCGGGAATGTTTGCAGCGACAACAGGAACATGATTCTGATGAGAATAAAGATAGTTCATTAGAATCATAGACAAGGGACTCATCAAAACATGTAAGAATAAGGATGCTAAAATTACAGCGCTTGAACGACATCAACCTTTATAACACTAACCAGAAAATACTGTTGAAGCTAGCCAAATGGATATGTGACAGATACTACAGCAATGGAAAACAAAAGTTAAAAATCCAGGAAAGGAGTTCTCAACATGGCAAAATAAGTTACAATCTACTAGTATTTCCCCAATTTTTAACTCAATGATGTCATTACATGCTTAAGAAGAAAAAACGTGAATCTAACCAATCTGGTCAATTCTTTCAAAAACTTCACGAGACTGGAGAACCGATTCACTAGATCATTGGTTTGACGCGTTAAACAAGGATGGGTTTCATACACAATTCCACCTTTACAAAAACACAAGCCTGTATAAAGGTTAATGGAGAGAGAAACAATTAAAAATGGCATATTAAAAGTTCCACTAATTTGCATGAAGTAGAATATCTTTCAGACAATACAATTTCTTACTTTCCACTCAGGATATAATAAGCTGCTCAAAACACCTTCATACAGAATGCTTTCAAAAACGCTCCCTTTGGTGAAAATAAGCACTTTATAAAACGCGGCAGGACTGAAATAAGAGATCGACTAAGCTTCGACGAAGTAACTGAAGTCATTTTCTGACGATAGTTCACTACAAACGTTCTCAAATACACTTCCTACAGGCAAATCAACAAAAACACTGCAATTCTCTGAACACTTCGGGTATGAAGATGATATTTCGAGCAATTCGAGTTTGCCAGACTCACCTTGACTTGGATATTTGCGAGTTGAAATCATAAGAGACCTCAAAACTTTTGCATACTTCATAATGAATCTTACAATTTCAAACTCACTTTTCAAGTTGTGAAAGCCAAAAAGAGCGAACGTCTTCAATTGTGATGATATCCAGGGAGGAGCATCAACACTTGTCCCCATCGACCAATAATCGAACCCCTTAAAACCCTGCACTCATACACAAGTGTTTAGTAACAACAACTTATAAAAAGTAGATGGCAGAAAATACAGAAAAACAGATTCTGTTTAGTTCTCAAACCTTGTATAAATTACGAGTGTTTCAAGCTTTGGGAATTTAGAGCTCAAAAGGTTGAAAATAGCTTTAATAGATTTGGAGGTAAAATCTAGGTTTTGGAGAACAGATTTTGGAAAATAGCTTTTAGACTTATTTGGTTAGCCCGTTTAGGCAACTAAAATCCATTCCTGTGCTTATCGAAACAAAATTCCTCTCACATATTTACCTCGGAATCTGTGTCCGTTCTCCCAACGGGCTATCTAAACAAGCCCTTTACATATTTCGAGGTAAAACCTAGATTTTGAAAAATGATTTATGTTTGGGAAGTTATTGGCTTTTACTGATTCCAACGCAAAAAAGGTGGGTAGGAAAGAGGAAAGTAAGAAAGAGAAAGAAAGAAAAAGTAGGAAAGAGGAAGACCTTGGTTTCAAACTGAGGTTTTGTAACCAAAATAGCTTTTGAGAAAAAAAATTTTGTTTAAAAAAAACCTCGATTTTAAGGTAAAATCTAGATTTTAAAATTAAATATAGATTCTAGAATTGATTGTCAGACACTGCCTTAGGCTACTGACCATATTAGTCCACCCCTCCTGAGTTAAGTAATCAATTTCTAGATGGCTCAAATTGTAAAATGTTGGAATATCATAATCACCATGAAAAAGATAATGCGGCATGGGTGAAGAGATCCTCTGGAACCAATGCAAGACCAGGCCAAATCAAAATAAAAATGAAAATATAATATTTTATAGAAACAATAAAAAAAATTTTACTCATCATAGGTCATTCATTATACCTCAATTAAGCTGAGAAATTTAACATTAGAAAAAGTTTTGATTGTGAACAGATCTACTGGAACCAATGCAATAGCCAAGTGATGAAACCTCCCAATGTCCAGCTTCGTGTTTTCATAATCATCGGGTAATTTTACATACAGTATTATTAACACATTCAGAACGAAGCATTGCTAAGCCCTGAAATAAAATTATTATTGAAAAAGAGGAAGGGGGAGGAGAAGGAGGGAGGAAGGTGGAGGGATTACTGGGGAGAGGGAAGAAGTACCATCAAGTCCATTAGCGTGAGCCCCAGGGAGCTTCCACGAAGTTTCATAGGCTTGCATGGAGATCATGTGGATGAAAGGGAAATTGACAGAGTGATTTATAGGTGGCAGCAATTTGAGGGTGGTAACTAAACAATTTCTGTGTGTAATCTTATCGTGCTTGATTGGAAACGACGTTCCCAAAACAGTATAAGTAAATCGAAATAAAATCATCAGTAAAAATATTTTGAAATCCATAAAAACCATTTTAAAATCAGTAAAACCGTCTCGAAATCCACAAAATACCTCAAAATCTGTAAACTCATTTCTCCCAACAGAATTCCTAGACAAGCAAACGTCAGCATCTGCATTCTTCTGTATGCAAGTATCGTCCGTAAATGACGGATTCATGCTCTTTTTTAATTTTTATCATTTTCTGTTTTTATTAAAGCTATCACAGCATATAAAATTAATGTATATATATTAGTTAACGAAATTCATGTTCCTAAATCATTTTCTACTGAAATTTAGCTCTTAAATATTTATCTAAATTTTCAGTTTCATAAAAAGTCATTTTTATTATTTTCAATCCCAATATAAATTATGTTATATAATCTAATTTTCATCTTAATTTTATTTTTTCAAAATTTATAAATTTACTACTACCACCGTTTATTTAAAAGAATTAGTTAAATTTTTTCTCATTTTTTTAATATCATTAGCGAGCCTTGAACATCCGAGCTCCCCAAGCATCAAAGACTTGGGCGCTTCATCCCAAGCGTTAATGAATCATGAATCATGTTCAATGAATCATGTTCTATTATCTAAAAGTCTAAACGGCGGTATTGCTGTTGGCAAAAGAACAAAAAAACAGCGGTATTGCGACTTGACTACACATTAGAGCCGGTAATACGGGTTTTACCCACGGACTAAACTCGCCCAACCCATAACCATGGTGGGTTGGGTTTTGAAAAATGAGGCCCATTTTGATACGGGTATTTTGGCCCGAACCCATATGGGCCAAACCCATGACGGGTTAGCCCGACGGGTTGGCGGGTAGCCCATATTTTTTAAAATAGGTAACTATTAAAAAAAATATATTATTATTTTGGAGTTTTTTACATTCCTGGATTGGATTTATGGATTGGTAAGTGTCTGATAGTATGATAACTACCCTGCTTCATCTGCCAATTATGAGATCAAATTCATTTTTTAAGTTTAATCCTCTACTTTTGTTGTTGATGCGTTCTAGATGTTGATATTTTTATCTTTAATTAAAGATACTGTTTGGGATCCCTGTTTTTTGCTTTGGTTCGGTAGAGGTATTGATGTTTAGGGTTTAAATTTTGAACTTTATGATGTTGTAATGTATTTTTATAATTTAGGACTTTAGACTTATGACAAAAAAATTCATTATATTATTTTTTTAAAAAAAAATTAAAAAATATATAAA
>JANTPZ010129691.1:0-12318 GCA_025593235.1 Vachellia pachyceras
GAGCTTGTCCTTTTCTCTGGAAATAGCTATTAACAGCCCAGTTACAGTGATCCTTCACAGTGTTAGGGTTAAAACAAGCTCCATTTTGAAGAATGGGAATGCAATCAGCTCCTGCTCCACAAGCATAATCTATGCTTTTCTGAAGCACTTGATCACCCACACCATCTTTACATATACAGTAAAGAGCCCCTAAAGAAGAAGATCCAAGAAAAGAGAGAGAACAACAAGTTAGTCTTAGTCCCCACAAGATCTAACCTTTTTCTTCATCTTTTTTTTATCTTAAAAGGAGAAAAAAAGATCACGGGAAAGACATGTCTCAGAATTTTTCTTTAACCAAAAAAAAAAAGAAAACCCATCTCACAAATTCCAAGTTTTTTCATTAGAAGAAAGAAAAAAAAACATGAGAAAAAACCCATCTCACGATAAACAGAATGTTGAGGCAAAAACACAGACACCAGAAAGGCATAAACCCAAAATTGCTTACTTGACTGGCCAATCAAAGATGAGAGAAGCAGCAAATACACCAAGAAAGCCATGATTGATTATTGATGATGGGTTTCAATTTCAACAAGCTCTCAGGTTAGATTAGTTTGATGTGAGAGAGAGAGTGTGTGTGAAGAACACAGAAAAGAGAACGATTTCTCAAGAAAAAGGGAGAGTCCAGTGTTGATATGGCGGTGGGAGTGGTGGGTGTGTTGTACACTTGTGCGTCTGTTTGTGAATTGCTTTTCGACTAAACTCTAGTTGCCTAGCTTCACATGATATACAATAAAGACCTGTTTAAAATGGTTTAGTTTATTTTCATAATCGCGTTCAACAGTGTTTTTCCGTAAAACGAAACAATCTCTTCCACATATTTACCTCAATTTATGTGAATAAACACTTATAAGTGACTTATGGTAGTTTACCAAACGGGTCCAAAGACAGATATGCTTATTTATATACACAATAAAGAATTAAAGGATATAAGTTTACAGTGTGTGGGTCGGTATTGCTAAATCGTATGGATTGTCATTTGTTCTGGGGAATTGTGTAACTCACCAAGGCGGAAACTTTGGGACAACAATCAAATTATAGTATTAATATTAATACTGATGGATGATGATTCATTGTCAAACGGTCCTAAACTCATGAGGTGGTCAAAAGTTAACCGAACCTGCTTTCTGGGTTAAGTTTGGAATCTCCAAAAAAACAAACAAATAAAATAATAACATAGATAGTGTCTCTGTGGGCCCAAGTCTGAAGGTCGGTTCCTTTGTATCTTGTGCTGTAAGCGTGCGCTGGCACCAAATTACCAAAGTAGAGAAGCTCAAGTGAACATGAACACCATTCTTCTTCTAGGTGGCTTCCAAAGAATAAGGTTAACAAGCAACCAATATTTTTTAAAAAAAAATTGGGGAAAAATCCCATTAAAAAATTAATTAAAGAATGAGATATATTTAGTTACATATGTAAATTTTCAATTGCATAATGTGAAAGCTCAGTTACATGTGTGGAAGGGATTATTTTACAATTAATTTCCTAATTGGGGACTGTTCCTCAATTCTCCCTATTTTTTACCGGCAACAAAGCAAATAATATTAATTAAACATCAATGTATATATGCATTATTCATAAACTTATTTTCATGACATTAAAACACCAATTGAATTGCTATGATCATATCGTGAAATGATTAATCAATCTCTTGATTGGTTTCAATTAAGAGTCTTGAATGGATTGATTAGGTTGAATTCTACATTTTTCCTTTCATTGAGTCTGACTTAATTTTTTTAGTTAAAAAATAGCAATATGTCATGTTTTCACTTTAATTTTCTTATTTTATTGGATTATCAGTAGTTTATACATAAATATTTTATTCATTCGTGAATTAATATTTTTTTAGTATTATTCCTTTTAAGGTTATACATATAAATATTGTTATATATTGTACTTAAATCATATTACTTTAATTATAATTCAGTTGATCACAATTCAATTGCAGTTAGATAATTAACCTTTAAATTATTGTTCCGACAACCTATTTATTTTGAGAACTTTGCTTATTTTGGAATATCTACAAGAGTTAAGATATATCTAACACCTTAGGTTATTTTTCAACAGCGGCAAAGTGATATAAACTAAGCGCTATAAAGTGTTTTTCAACAACACACATTATTTTAAAGTACTTTTTAATTTTAAAACATTTTTTTAGTAAAAATGGTCAATCTAAACTTAGTGGAAATTGACTTCTCTCATCTTCCATAGCGTGTGTCTGGAAATTCCGTTAAGAGAAAGGGGTTTACAGACTCCGAGGTATTTTACGACTTTTAAGATGGTTTTACGGATTTCGAAATGGTTTTTATGGATTTCGAGATGGTTTTTGCAGATTTTAAGATGGTTTTATCTTGGCTTACGTGTACCGTTGGAAAAACGGTGTTGGGCTTGTTTGGTAAGTCTATTGGGAGAAATGAGTTTGCAGATTTCGAGGTATTTTGCGGATTTCAAGATAGTTTTATGGATTTCGAGATGGTTTTAATGAATTTCGAGATGATTTTTACAGATTTCGAGATGATTTTATCTCGACTTACGTGCATTGTTTGGGAAACGATGTTCCCAAACAAGCACGTTCTCAAACAAGCACTTACTCTCCCCCCCTAATTGAAAGATAAGGCAACAACTTGAAATTTCTCTGTTAATTTTGATGGAGATTTTAATTTAGTCCCTCAAATATATACTTGCCTCCTTTTCTTTGATTGTTTGTAACAAACACGTGATTTTGCGTGTGCCATTCACATTGAAGCAGCCGAGACGCCTAATTTGAAGTTGGATTATGCTATCATGTCATTTTTCAAATATTTACAGCCCCGATTTGGCTAAATTCATGGGAAAATTCAAATGCGTGTTTAAAAGTATTTTTTGCGAAAAATGAGATAATCTCTGTCACATATTTATTAGAAGATTACGTAAAATTATTTCTCTACCACGTTCCTAAACGGGCTCACAATTTCTTAATTCTTATTATTTATATATATAGCCACCGAACAAGCCTGTTATTATAAATTTGATCATTTAAACCAATTATACTATAATTTTTTTTGAAAGGAATTAACGTCAAGTTTAAAGTGGTTTGAGAATACTCTTAATGAAATAAAAAACTTTCTTTAATTTTTAATTTTTTAATTTTTTATGAATTAATTTTGTGAGAAACTTGGCTTAATTTTTCTAGCAAGGTGATATTTATCATGCTTGATTGGACTCCACTTCTATCTATCATTTCATTTTACTTTCTCTCAACTTAAAAAAAAAACATGTCATGTTTACTGATTTAACTAACACTACCAGAAAAATGTCATTTAGCGACGAAAAAATCCATCACTAAATAGCTAGTTTCCTTCAGAAAATTTCCATTTAGCGACGAAAAATATTAGCGACCCTCGTTTTAGCGACGGAAAATAGCCATTTAGCGACGGAAAATCGCATTTTTCTAGTAGTGTAACTTCCTTAATTTGATCAAATTAGTTAAATAGGTTTTACATTAAGGAGCATACAAATATAAATTATCTTATATATAAATATATAATTTTATGTTGCCCAATATATAAAGTTTATATTAATTAAGTACTAGACTTTTTTTTTAAAAAAAAAAGGTTTGAATGAAAAGTTTTGTTTGACAATGCAGATACATAAGATGCACACTGCATGTTTGATGAGATGTCACATGAGGTGGTTATGCCTTTGTTCATCCTTCTCTCTCAAGAAAATATCCTAATTCAATCCCTCTATTTTATGATCTTTTTATTCTTGAGGTTGGCTATTTATATTTTTTTAAAAAAAATAATTTATTTTCATTTATTTAGAAAAAAAAACTGTCTATATTCAATGGAAATATAATAATTTGTATTTATTTTTATAGACAATGGAAATCTCACACAATTTGTTAGTTAATCCCAATTATTAATTATCTAAATAATCAAGTAGGGGTAATAAGCTTCATATCTAAGTATTTATTCCTATCAATGTCATGATCCTTTTTATAAAAATGAATATATTCCTATCAATATTATTATGATGCTTGAATTAAAAATAAATATTTTTCCCTAACAGTAATGCTTTATTGTTTTAAAAGGGCATGTAAACTTTTAAATAATTATTATTATTTAGGATAGGATGGCACCAAATGTCAACTTTAGAAAACATAATAATACATACATGAAAAATATGCCACTTTACAGCTAAAGATTGAGTGCTTCATCTTTTCAAGAGATTAAAAGCTGAAATTCTTGAGATTCCTCTTTACATACACACACAATTATCTGATTTTAAATACTATTAAATTATATTTAAACATTAGTGAATTTAATGAAAAATTATTTTTTGATAAGTAATTAAAAATTCTCTGAAGGTTTATCTTTTTAAGATTTATAAATTTAAAAAATCAAGCATAAAATTGATGATTAGAATTTCATTAATTTTTCTTTGCCATTCATATTATTTGTTCATTAAAACAAGATTTTATATCTTCTAGACTTCTAGTCTCTTATGCAGGCTATAGATTATACACTCATAAAAGTCCATAGGAGTAAATAGCTGAATTAAGTAATTTAAATATATAATAATTTATTATTTGATAGAATTTATTTTTTATTATATTTATGGATGCATAAAACTCATTTTCATGATAAAAATAATTATTTTCAGTTCCTTCTTGCATATCATTCCTTTTCTACTTTTGTATTTGAAAGTGAACATATAATTATATATGTGTGTTTATGTACTACTAGTATTAAAGAAAATTAAAAAAAGTATAGAATTTTATGATCCTATACTAAATTATATTTTCCTCTCTTTCTTTTTTTAAATTTTTTGTTCTTATTACGTAACAAATCTTTAACACCACACATAAGGTTACCTGCCTTACTATTACATATTAAAAAGTTAATTTTTTTTTGATACAAAAATTTTAGGCAGGGCGAGCCGTCAATTACCCTCAGGCGTTTACCTAAGCACCCAGGAGCTAGGATGCCTCCCCAAGCGCCGTGACTGGAGCCACAACAAAGTGACCTTCCCCAGTATTGAACCCTCTCCCTTGGGTGAGAGTGTCCACTACCTTCGCCAGCTGAACCCACGTACGATGGGTAAAAAGTCAATTTGTTAATACCTAATTTGTACCACTCAACAATAATTCAATCAAAGAATACATCAAAATTCTTAAACTTCTATTTCTATTTAATTTAATTTTAGAAAGGGATGGAAAGGGCATTGCGGTAAATTAAAAAGCTAAAGAGATTATTTGTGCTGATCAAAGCTTTATCAGACAAATAAAAAAAAAGGAGAACGCTTCTTAAAAAGTAAAAAGGATTTATTTTTTAAAATAAATAAAGGGTTATAGGTAAAAATAATCCGAAAGTTTTCTCGAAAAAGAGTTGAGTCCTTAAAAGTTTTTGATGAGGTAATTCTACTCGAAAAGCTTAAAAACGGGCAATGTCATCCATCCGTTAGAAAATCCTCATTGCCAATCTTTGTTGACCAAATTATGCAAATGTTAAAATGGTGAAGTTTTTTCTTAAGGCCATTGGGTATTTAAAACTTTTATCCTTTTTAATTATTTAATTTCCCTAAATTAGTTAGCTGGACATTATTTTAGAGAGTAAAGATGGTTTTTTTTGAATTTATATGTTATTAAAATGTCAAATTTTCAAAACACCTTTCTCAAAAAAACTCCTTCAACCTAAAAATATCGGCTATCAATTATCTATAGGAAAAATATTCGTTGCTACACAAAAATCCAACCCAACATTAATTTATTTCAATGCAAAATTAAAATCAATCAATTTCAAACAAACTCAAATTTGTAGGAGAAGCAAAAGAAGTTCTCAACCTCAACAATTGTTAAAATCCAACATAATTGAACCCAAAAAATTATTAGACGCTTAATATTAAAGTGGATAACAATTGTCAGGAAACGGGCACTTTAGCAATTTTACTTTTTAATATCATGTACATTAAAAAAAAATACCAACAGCACTCAGAGGAACAAAAATTGCTCTTGACTACGGCTGTAAACAGGGATAATATCTGTAAGGGAGGGCGTTGGACTGTTACAAATGATGTAAAGTCCCACATTGGTTGGGAATGAGAACGAAGCATGCCTTATAAAGGTGTTGATACATTTCCTTCGTAGACGTGTTTTCTGAGTGACTTTAATATAAGATACATTTGACAAATAAAGGATATTAATAATGCTAAATAATTAAAGAAAAAATGATTTGTATGTGTCATTGCCCCCGAGAAAACTCCAAATGCAAAATGCAACAAAGAGAAAAGTTTCAAGTCGTTTTAAGTCATTCAAACTTAAACAAATGAAAATATTAAGTCCATTTTTTAATATACACTAACCCTATTTATAAATCATTCACAAAATGTTTTACATAGATGAAGGAAAATTTTAAATGATTAAAAGTTAATAACTTTTATACTCTATCTCTTTTAATATCTACTATAACATGATAGTAAAATTAACACATAATAAATGAATTGTAAAATTGTGCATTCAAATGAAATATTTAATGAGATGACTTATAAATAGAACTAAAAATAAAATATCCTTTCTGGTCTATAAATAGAATGAGAGGAGTATATAGTGAGGCACGGTATTCACTTTGATTATATTTTCACCTAATATGGTTCTAATGCATATGATTCACAAGGGTACTTTAGAAAAATCAACACTTATTTATTATAAATAACTTAATTAACTAATTTTTTAATATCAATATATTTTTTAACTAACTTTCATATTAAGGAGCCAATAATACAGGAATATGTTAATTTGAGTGGAATGTTTTGTTGGCCAAAGAAGACAGTTAATTTTGGAGCATAAAAATTAGAATAAAATTATATAAATTTGTAAACATACGTAATGGAAGGACGCTCTTTGTAAGTCACAATAATAGGTGTGTTTTACAATGATTATCGGGAACCCAAACATACGTTCAATAGTATTTTCCGTAAAACGAAATAATCTCCATCACGTATTTACCCTAACTTACGTAAAAGTATTTCTATCACGTTAGGCCTAAAAATAAGAAAAACTCCATAAAAGCTATGGTTGAAACTCGAGGTGTTGCTTTAATAATCGGTTTGTTTGGAACAACGTTTCCAAAAGCTAAACGCACGTTCAACAGTACTTTTTCGTAAAACAAGATAGTCTCCTCCACACATTTACCACGGCTCGTGTAAAAGTACTTCTCTACGTATTCTCAAACGGGCACAATATAACTTTACGTGTGCGTTTCAACATTGTGCTTCATTCAAGTTTTGAGAATTCTGGCCAACAAAAGCAGAGTCATTGGACATAAGACGTATGGATTAAAATATCAATGTGTTTTAAAAATCCAATGCAACGTGGAACCAGAAAACCACCTATTCACAGTTTCCAACAGTACAGCATGTTAAAAATTTGATGATAAACAATAATTATAAGCATATTAGTGTATATATAAGAAATAAATCTATAATAATAAATCTAATTTTCAAATTAATTGCATTACAATATATGGAATTCTCAAATGAATTACACTCATGTAGAAATGGTCTGAAAACGTAGCTATTGATGGTGATAATCCCACCGATGAGACGATTCAATCCAGTCCAACCTGACACTTTGAATAATTATATGTGTGTGATAGAGAAGAAAGTTGATCTGCATACGATTATTTTAAAATATTGAGTTTGTTTGTCAGACCGTTTGAAAAAGTAAAACACACGTTCAACAGTATTTTTTTATAAAACGAGATAATTTTCTATCCATACTTCTCTTGCTTTTATATTTAATATTTGAACCTCATAAGAGAGCACAAAAGTGGGTTTAGATGAAATAATGGTGAAAGTATACTTTTAGTCCTTTATGTCTACTTCATGTTTCATTTTAGTCCTTTAAGTTTAAAAAGTGCACTTTTAGTCCCTCAAACTTAATGCCGTTAGTTTCTCTTAACGGAAATTACTGACTCATCGAATTTAATTGATGATTGTGTAATAAAACGTTGACAAAGCATACTTAAATTTTAATTTAATTTAATAATAAATAAATTTAATATTTTACGTTGTGTAAAATAAAAAAAGATTTAAAACAATAACGTTGAGTTCGATGAGTCAGCAATTTTCGTTAAGAGAGATTAACGGCGTTAAGTTTGAGGGACAAAAAGTGCACTTTTAAAACTTAAAGGACTAAAGTGAAACCTGACGCAAACATAAAGGACTAAAAGTATACTTTAGTCTGAAATAATTAAGCCTTCCGTTGGAAAGAAAGAAGCTTGTTTTCAACTTGATCATAATAATAATATCTAACTTTTTCAATTTAAAGCTTTTCACACCAATATCAACACACAAGTATGTAGGTAACATGATAATATAAACAATTTAATTAATTTTTTTAGCCTAAACAATTTGGAAAATATTTTATAATTACAAGTTTATTCAGAATAATAACAGAAGTATACATTAATAATAATAGCATGCTTTACTTAAATCTATTAAGTCAGCTGATTATTATATTAAGGGCTGGATGCAGTAGTTAGATACACATGATTTAATTTTTAAAGAAATACTATGTATTATATTTCAATAAAAAGTAATAATTATTCAAGTAAACTTGTTATTCTTCTTTATAGACAAAATTATTTTTATGTATTTTTATGTCTTTGAAATTAATAAAAAATGAAAAAGAGATTCAAGCTAACAAACTCTATGTGCGTATTTTGCTTAATAAAAATATAAAATACCTTTTTTTATAAAAAAATTTAGATGAGTTAGATTTCAGAAGTTTAATAGGAAAAGCATCTTTCGGATTAAAAAACACTTATAAAAATAGTTATATATCATCTCCTAATAAAATTTTCACATCAACACACATGGAAAGCTAAAATAACTTGTATAAATATCTCACCAACATCAATCTTAAATAGACCTCGGGCCTATCAGTGGTTAATGGGCTCAATGCCCACGTATTTCATGGGCCTAGTCTTTGATACAGGTCTCACGATTTTCATCAGCAGCCCAAGAGAGGGGGGAAAACAAGGTTTGTACAAAAATTTGGTTACTTTCCGATTGAACATCCAAAACCCTAGCGAACGAAATAGGTATGGTGATTTTCCCTCTACAGTTTCACTGATAATATGTACGTTCATCTTCGCTGAAACAGTTTTGTTGCTGATTACGAGTCAGGTGCTTATATGAAGATGGGCAGTGGGGGCGGCAAACCCAAAGAAGAGGAACAAGATGGCGTGTCTGTTCATTCTCCATGCAAAGCTCCTCCTTCCTCTGCTTCGTCTTTACCCAAGGTTAATCTCTCTTTGTACCTGCATCGGATATGGGATCACAATGGCGCGTTTTGAATTAATCATTGATTTGCGATTCTGGTTATAGGAGCCAACGCAGGTCGAGTTGGAACTCAGACTGTTACAGGGTCTTCAAATTTATCCTCCAAAAAAACTACAAGGCAAGTTGTTGTTTTTTTTTTGCAATCATTTTATTTTTTTGTTTTTTCCTTGAAAGGAAATTTGTGTTTGCCTTCAGCTTGAGATTTCAGTTATTTTTTGTTCCAACTTGCACCTTAAAAATAATGATTTAGCTGGTCATTCCAACTTTTGTCTCGCAGAACGTAAAGTTATGCTTGACTAAGTTGGTAAATAACGTTAGCAACCGTTCTTCTTGAAGATGGAAGTATCACGGGGCAACTACTAGCTAGTTAGTGTGTTTAACTGAGAAAACAGAGTTGCAAACCATATGACATTAACACTTTCCTAGCTTTCATTGGGTTTGGATCCTAGCTATTATATAAGAGAGACAGAGAAGGGAAGGGAGGTGCTGGAAAACCAGTAGGAGGCCCTAGGTAGTTAGTACTTATGTAAGGGAAGAGTTTCAGTTTCAGACTATTTTACTTAAATACTTTCCTTGATCTGATAGAGTGATAGGACATAATTGCTTTCCCTCATTCAATATGGAATGATGGAGTTTAGAATTTTATAATAATTAAATGTAAAAACAATTAAATGAGCCACAAATATGCTCATGTCTGTCACATGTCATGAACATATTTGATTACGTAACTGGACTGTCTGGACTCTTGACGTCTTGTTGGCATTTTCATTTTAAATTCCTGTGTTATAATCGACCAATCCTCCAAAAGAAATTGTTAAAACTTAAAAGTATTTCATGTGGGCTAAGCTTAACATTCTCCCCTCTTTCTGTGCTTCCTTCAGGAATGAGCCAAATGATGGAATGGTAGTTTTATTTTCCAGTCCTTTCTTTCCCTTGCCTTCCCTTCCTACCACACCCCCTTTATTTTCCATCTGAAACTCTATTCCTAAAACATGAGATTTGACATCTGATGACTTCCTTTATACTGTGAGCCTGTGACAAATATTATGAAGTTCTGTCTTATTTCAATCTTAACCCCCATAAAGTAATTCATGAGAACCAGAACGTGTTTATAGCATCCTGGTGGAGGCAAGTTGGTCGTATCCTTGTTACTTTTTGTATTAGCAAGTACAAGCATGTAAAGTTCACGCAATTGCTTTTTCTTAGTATGTTGTCATATGACAGGTTTTATTTTTATTGTATGAAGAGTAGCTATGCTAAGATGGATGACAACTTGTGGCAATTTTACATAGTTTTCCTATTGTCATGTTTTTGCCCTATAAAGGAGTTAGCTATTATAATTTTTTGAATGTTTAATCCTTTTTCATGCAGGCATTCATCGCCACTTTGTTATATATGGTCTGATGGAATATCTGCGCAGGAGGTTAGGTCCTCTAACCACGGCTATTTCCTTTGTAGCATGTTTGATTATCAAGAATAATCTACTAGGTCTGCTTCTCGTTACGTAATTGAAGATCTCAGTATGGTCCGTTAACAGTTTTGACCGATACTTCTCTTCTGAGGATGTCCTGCAATTGCTGGATCGATTTTACAATATAGAAATGCTGGTACTTAATCGTTAAGCAATGGTTTTTCTGTTTCTATTTAGCCATGAAATTATTTGAGCTTTATTTCAAAGCTGATGAAGCCTAATAGTTTCTCTCTCTTTATCTCCCCTCCCTAGAAACCAGACGATGAAGAGATGGAATTGCTAAACCGTGAACAAGCCTTCTCTTTGCCTCCGAGCTACCTTGTCAAGGAAGATACGGATTAACAATTTTGGAGTATGTACATTTTTGTGACAGTTGTTCAGATTTGGATGTGTACAGCTGCTTTTTTCGTTTCCCTCAATTTTTTTGTTAGATCATATTTTGGGGACAAAGGTTCTTCTAAAGTACAGGCTGCACTCTAGGGGCTAAAATGTAGAATAAATAACTTCGATGAAAATTTTAATGGATATAATCTGTAAATGATACAAGAAATTTATTTAGTGTAATCAACTGTACTTATGAAGTGGTTTTCGTTTGTCGTTTTTTCCCTTTTTGTAAGCAAATCTTGGGCATGCGTGTACAAGTGAATGTGTTTTTGCCAATGATAGTTCTTGTGGTTGGGGTAGAGAAGATGTCAACTTGTGTTACAGAAGGACAAGAGTTTTTGCTTTAGGAGTGTAATAGAATATGTGCATTTCAATTTTAGCAATATGTAAGAAATGATTTGGATGTTAAAATGAGAAATTAAATTATTTTATAAGCGGCAAAGATAAGATATTTGAAATAAATTATATAAAAAGATGGTGAAATTGATCAAGTTTAAATATAGAAAAGCAACTCAAGGCAAGTTTCATTGTACTGATATATGATAATCGTTGTTACATTTTTTTTAGAGATATTGGGTTCGTTTAAGAACGTAGTAGAAAAGTACTTTTATGTAAGTCAATGTAAATTGTAGAAGAGATTATCTCATTTTACCGAAAAATACTGTTGAATGTGCGTTTGGTTTTTGGAAACATTTGAAACAAACCCATTAAGAGTATAAATCAATAGTTGAGATGAGGATGTTAAAATAAGTATGTGATCATACGCAAAAACATGTAAGGTTCATAGTGGACGTGCATAAATATGTATCCCAAATTAGAAAATACGTCAACTTAAAATAATGTATATAATTTAAGAAAACCGTGGCTGAAAGAAAAGGCCTTGCATATTTAGGCAAACAAGCACTGTTCAAAAAACCGGTTCGGACCGGCCGGTCCGACCGGTGAACCGCTGAACCGGCGGACTGACCGGTCCGAACCACAGTCAACCCGGTCAACGGTTTGACTCAGCGTTGACCGGTTCAACCGGCCGGGTTGGCATTAACCCGCCCAACCCGCCGAGTTGGGCGGTTGGACCGCTCAACACTGTTCACACACTGTTCACA